>CM046432.1:67292669-67398101 GCA_025506505.1 Flaveria sonorensis
CCGAGGTTTGGGCCCGTTCAAGTACCCGTTTTACAATGTAACTGACACGCGATGTGGGTTTGATCAAGGTCAATTGTACTTCGAAAGATGGGGAGATTCAAATTGGAGGACGGTCATATCCAATTGTTGGCAAGTATGATTCTGTGCACAATTCTAGTAATTTGTCTAAAATATAGTCATCAGGAACAAAACACTTGACCATCTTGTGCAGACAAATAGCTGTGAAGCTCTTATGAATGATTTTAGTTTTCCAAGTCAAGCCCTCTTTTGTATTCCATTTCAATATATCCCCTCATCACTCTCTCAAATGCACAAACATCTCCTATTTAGCCCACATAGATACAAAGCCACAACACATGCAAAGATCACAATTTCTACTATAACTACTTCAATGGAAAAGTTCCAAGTGACTCCACATACATGTCAAGTACTCCACCTACCTATAAAATGCCAAGCAGTCAGGACTCGATGAAACCAACATTTTCTCTTCTCTCTTCTAATTACTCTATTTCCTTTCGATTGTCACCTTCCTGTGTTGACTGTACCAAGAAAGGCCGCTGGTGTGATACTATAAATGGACAGGATGTAGAGTGTTCAGATGCCATAAGGGTATTTACAACTTCTTTTCACCTCTTCCATCTTCCCTCATTTTCACCTTACTATTGCTACACATCTAACATGCTCCAAAAATTTTTTTATTGCCCTATAATACATTCTTTTGCCATTTGGTTGCTGCAGAAAAACCAAGCGGAGAACCAACACCAACTGCAGATCTGGGTAACTTGCATCTGCGAACCTAATTTGTCATCAAAAATATAAATACACACACCAGAGTTGATAAAACTAACGAGTCTTGAATTATTTTTGTCACATATATATAACTTATCTTATTATTTGGTTGCTGCAGAAAACCAAGACGGGGAACTGGCACTAATTAAGATTCTGGGTAAATGTTGCTTCGATCCTATGTATTATTATTGGATATACATGATTGCATACACACCTATACATGTAAGAATTGTACCTGAATGTGTCGAATTTATTGTTCTAGTTATCGCTGGTTTACCCTCAATCCTCCTGCTATTTTTGCCATCTTCATATCTGTGGCACGTAAGAGCAACCCTTTTTCCTACGTCTCATCAAAGAACAAGTCTCCAAACCTTGAAGACATAAGTCTCTCCTGTGGTATCTCCTTTTTCTCCATAAGGAGCTTGAAGATGCCACCAAAATTTCGATCCTTCTCTTGAACTAGGGATGAGGTTTGGAGCTGTTTATTACGGTAAGAACTTGATTATTTAAATGAAATGCCTTTAATTGTTCATTTTCAGTTGAAACTCCACACCTGATCTTTCAAACTTTCTGAACAAGGTAAACTCAAGACGGGCAAGAAGTGCAGTAAAGAAACTTCACGCACAACTACAATCGAGTCCAACAATTCAGAAATGAGGTTGAAATACTCACCAAATTAAGGCACCCAATCTTGTTGTTCTCTATGGCTGCACGTCTAGACAAAGCCGTGAACTTCTGCTTGTTTATGAATACGTTCCCAATGGCACTGTTGCAGATCACCTCCCTGGGGAACAAGCAAATCCAACCCTACTAACTTGGCCAATACGATTGAACATTGCCATTGAAATCGCCAGTGCACTAGCGTACCTTCATGCCTCTGAAATCATACACCGAGATGTAAAGACTAATAACATTCTTCTTGATCATAATTTCTGTGTCAAGGTAGCAGATTTTGGTCTCTCAAGGCTCATATCGAATAATGTCACTCATGTGTCAACAGCTCCTCAGGGAACACCTGGATACGTGGATCCACAATACCACCAACGCTATCAGTTAACAGATAAGAGTGACGTTTACAGCTTTGGGGTAGTCTTGATTGAACTGATATCATCAATGGTGGCAGTGGATTTAAACAGGTCTCAAGACGAGATAAGTTGGCTAACTTCGCTTTAAACAGATCCAAAAATGTGCAGTTGATCAACTAATTGACCCGCTTTTAGGGTCTGATACAAATCCTGAAATCAAGAACATGATCACATCAGTAGCAGAACTGGCTTTTCAGTGTTTACAGTACGAATCAGAGATGAGACCTACAATGAATGAGGTGCTTGCTGGATGAGTTAATGAATATTCAAGCAGTGGGAGGAATAGAGCCTTATGACAGTAACAGAGATTTCCAAACCGTGAATGTGCTACCTTTGTCAGACACCAATGATGCAGTGATTTTGTTGAAAGATTTTCGGCCCTCTCCAGTTTCTGTCACTAGTGAATGGCAAAGCATTAACAGTGCATCAACTATGCTAAGCAGTAATGGAGATAGATTATCATGAAAGCAGCCCTTCCACGTCACAAATCTACTTTACCCTCGCATATCATACTTTCTTTCGATTAATGCACATACATTATTAATCCGCAGTCGCGTGTCATCTTTTGCCTCAGTATTCTAGCTTTGGGACACATACAATGTCCAATGAATAACATAACAAACGATGGTCTGTACACTATAAAGTACGAAACTTGACCTGAAAATGGTCATAGTGCTATAGAATTCTTCTTCATGGCAATGCAATCGCAATCGTTCATCACCGACAGTACACCGCAACAGCGTTATAAAAGTAATTTTTGGGGGAAAAAGATATTATTTTATAATATTCTTAATTAACTATTGAATATCACTAATCCTTATACATGTCTACAAAAAAAATATTTTCCCATGTAGATTAAGTTTATGGAGGGCACTGGAATCTATTTGGTATGTCTTGGAATGATGAGTACTGGTTTTGTTTGAAAAGTCTTCATTAGATTATATTTTCCTCATAAATTAAAGTCAAGAAAAATATAAACAAAATTTATGTACTAACTTTTCAATATTTTTCTTTTTATCATTTATATGTATATTTTATCAGTTATCACTTTACTACAATCAAATTAAATTTTTTCCTTATTTTCATTTTGGTGTTTCTAAGAAACGCAAGAATATTAATGATAAATATGAGTCGATGAGGTGAATCTTATTAGTTTGTCTTCATATAAAAAGGTAATTTGATCAACAATGATGTGTTTGGAATATACTAGTTTCAGTCAACTTGTTTAAAAGACCTCATTTGTATACAAAAGCATCAAGTCAACTACTGGATTTCCAATATGCTAAAACTTCTAAATAAATAGCAATAACAAAAATTACACGGGTTATTACATTTATAAACTTTCTTCAAGTTGTTCTGCAAAAACTCTTGTGTCCTGCATATACACAATACTGTTAATGTCTACATTTTCTTCTTGTGTGAATTAAATTCAATAAAATGGTGTCTGAAGTCTAGAGGTGTCTTTTTCTTAAAACAGTTTGATTATGATAAGTTGAGACGTGTTGCGGGGCGAAATGGGAACCACATGAAACTTTCCAAGTGTGTACTATATTGGCTTTCGAAAGGGTTAAGAATGAATGGAGGACAATAATCAATAAGTCAAAGTCTTGAGTGTCTTAATCAGAATGGAAAAAATGACAAAGTGATGGAATTTCTATTGTTTCCAGCTTAGAAAATTGGGTCAAGTTGAGTTGTGAAATGTGAAAGGTTATAAATGTTATCTAACCCAATTATATCGAAGAATTATGTACAAAAAACATAGAGGTAGAAATTGTGAACACTAATGTATATAATGCAATTATGGAGTCTCAAGAATGCATGTTATAAGCTGGGTGGTTCTCTAATCTCTTCTGATGGAATTTGAAATGATTATGGTATTGTTTTTCATAGAACTTTAGTGGCCGGCCCCTTTGCCTGCCACGGTTGCAGCACATGCTGAGAACCCTTGAAATTACCGGGGTGAATTTCAAGCGCTGGCAACAAAAGATGTTCTTCTATTTGTCCACGCTGAACCTAGCCAGGTTCTTAACTGAAACGGTTTCCTCATATACCTGAAGAGGAAATGGATGCTCAAAATGTGAGTGCGGTTCATGCTTGGAACCATTCGGATTTCTTATGCCGAAATTATGTTCTCAATGGTTTGGCAGATTCACTTTACAATGTGTATTGTAAAGCTACTACTGCCAAAGATTTGTGGGAATCCTTGGAAAGGAAATATAAAACTGAGGATGCGGGAACCAAGAAATTCGTGGTTGTAAAGTTCTTGGAGTTTGCTATGATAGACTCAAAAACTGTTATGAGTCAAGTCCAAGAACTACAAGTGATTCTTCATGACATCCATGCTGAAGGAATGGCACTTGCTGAGGCATTCCAAGTTGCTGTGATCATTGAGAAATTACCACCGGGGTAGATTGATTTCAAGAATTACCTAAAACACAAGCGAAAGGAAATGACAATTGAAGATTTGGTTTTGCGTCTTCGTATTGAAGAAGACAACAAAATGGCTTTAAAGAAAAATGTCGTTCCCGAAACCGCTAAGGCCAATGTTGTTGAACATGGTCAATCATCATACAAAGTTAACAAGGGAAACAAACAGGGTGGGTTTAAGAAAACCAATGGGAAAAATCAGCACCTTGGGGTTAAAGGTGGTATTGGAAAGAAAAGTTCCAGGGAACTTGCTATAATTGTGACAAACCAGGGCTCAAAGCTAGTGATTGCAAGCTTCCCAAGAAAGAAACTGTTCGGCAAGCAAACATGGTTGACAAGCTGGTTGCAATGATTTCTGATCTCTCAGTGATGTTCACTGAGGTTAACTTGGTTGGGACGGATGCCAAGGATTGGTGGATTGATACCGGGGCGACCCGTCATGTGTGTTCTGATAAAAGCCTCTTTAGTTCTTTCAAGGAGGTTACCAATGGTGAGAAATTGTTCATGGGAAATTCTGCAACTGCTGAAATCAAGGGGGAAGGCGATGTGGTGTTAAAGATGACGTATGGGAAGGAACTAACATTGACTAATGTGTTGTATGTTCCTGAGATTCGTAAGAATCTCGTGTCTGGTTGGCAGTAAATAAGTTTGGTTTCAAAATCGTGTTTGAGTCTGATATGGTCGTGTTGACCAAAAATAGTATGTTTGTAGGTAAGGGCTATGCCCTGAATGGTATGTTCAAACTTAATGTAACTGTTATGATGGAATAAATAAAGCTGGTTCTGCTTACATGCTTGAATCTTCAAATAAATGGCATGGTAGATTAGGTCATGTAAATTTTAATTCTATTCGTCGCTTAATAAAACTGAATTACATACCAACTTGTGGAATTGACTCAAATCATAAATGTGAAACATGTGCTGAAGCCAAACAAACGAGATCGTCATTAAAAGGGTTGAATGAAACACCAGTCCCCTTGACTTGATCCATACTGATATATGTGATCTAAAATCAATTCCTACTAAAGTGGGAACAAGTATTTCATAACGTTTATTGATGATAGCACACGGTTTTGTTATGTTTACTTACTCAAAAGTAAGAATGAGGCAATTGACAAGTTTGTCTTATTCAAAGCCGAAGCTGAAAATCAATTAAACCGAAAGATTAAAACGGTAAGGAGTGATCGAGGTAGTGAGTATGTTTCACCTTTTGCAGAACTTTGTGCAAAAAGTGGAATCATACATGAGCTCACTGCACCTTACTCCCCTCAATCAATGGCATGGCCGAACGCAAAAAATCGTACCCTAAAAGAAATGATGAATGCCATGTTGATAAGTTCCGGATAAGTGAAGACATGTGGGGGGACGCTCTCTTATCAGCAAATTTTGTCCTTAATTTAATTCCCCGAAAAGAAAAGGACATAACACCGTATGAATTGTGGACGAGAATTAAGCCGTCTTACAATACTTACGAGTTTGGGGTGCCTAGCTAAGGTGGTAGTAACACCACCAAAGCATCTTGTGATAGGACTAAAAATAATAGATTGTGTGTTCATTGGATACACTCGATTGGGCGGTCCACTTTGATTTCTTGTACATGACTCCAAGAATCCAGGAGTATGTAATGGGACCATCTTAGAAGCAAAGATGCATCATGGTTTGAGCACATATTTCCATGTTTGGAAAGACACAAATTTGGTTCAGCAAACCCATCTGACGAAAGTGTTCTACATGATGAACCGAGGCCATCGAACTCACGGGGGAAAATATTTCAAAAGAAGAGGTTGAAATTAATGAAGGTGAAGTCCGAAGAAGTAAGAGACAAAGGACTGAAAAATCCTTTGGTCCTGATTTCCTCACCTACATGGTTGAGGAGGAACCACAGACGCACCAACAAGCGATCACTTCGTCGGACGGGCCTCAATGGAGGGAGGCGATTCAATGTGAAATAGACTCTATTTTACAAAACCATACCTGGGAGTTAGTGGATCTTCCTCCAGGATGCAAACCACTAGGATATCGATGGATCTTTAAGAAGAAGAAAAAGCCAGATGGCACCATCGATAAATACAAGGCAAGACTGGTAATCAAAGGATACAAACAAAGAGAAGTCTTGGATTATTTTGACACATATTCGCCGGTGACGCGAATAACCTCCATTAGGTTGGTACTTGCCATTGCAGCAATTAGAAATTTAGAAGTTCATCAATGGATGTGAAAACAGCTTTCTTGAATGGAAATCTGGAGGAAGAAATTTACATGGAACAACCTGAAGGCTTCATATCCAAGGGGCAAGAGAAGAAAGTGTGTAAGCTTGTTAAATCCTTGTATGGATTGAAACAAGCTTCAAAACAATGGCATCAAAAGTTTGACCATGTCATGATTGAGTCTGGGTACAAGATCAACAAGTGTGACAAGTGTGTGTATGTGAAGGACACACCAGCAGGATATGTTATCCTATGTCTATATGTGGATGACATGCTCACTGGTGGAAGTAATGAGAAGGTAATAAAGTCTACTAAAGACATCTTGAGAGCAAGGTTTGACATGAAGGATATGGGATTAGCAGATGTGATTTTGGGAGTACAAATCACACGAACCCAAAATGGACTTGTTATAAGTCAATCCCACTACGTAGACAAACTTCTTGAGAAATTCAATGCGAATGACTCTAATGTGGCTAAAACTCCCATTGACACGAGTCAACACTTAGCCAAGAATCGAGGTGAACCTGTCAATCAATTAGAGTACTCAAGAATTATAGGCAGTCTGATGTATCTCAGATATACCATACCAGACTTAGCATATGCGGTAAGCAGGCTAAGCAGATACACGAGCAACCAAACTCAACCCATTGGAGATGTGTGACTCGTTGCTTTGGTACTTGAGGTACACTCGGGACTATGGACTACATTACATGAGATATCCGACAGTCATTGAAGGATACAATGATGCAAACTGGATATCTGATACGAACGATTCCAGGCAACAAGTGGGTATGTGTTCACACTTGGTGGTGCAGCGATATAGTGGAAATCGGCTAAACAAACGGTCATTGCCAGATCCACGATGGAATCGGAATTCATCGCTTTAGATAAAGCGGGTGAAGAAGCAGAATGGCTACGTCAATTGTAGAAGACATACCGAGATGGCCGAAGCCGACATCGGCCATATGCATACATTGTGATAGCTAATCGGCAATTGGCAGAGCTCATAACACAATGTATAATGGTAAGAACAGGCACATAAGACGTAGGCATAACACTGTACAACAACTAATCTCTACGGGAGTTATCACTGTTGACTATGTGAGATCAAAGGATAATATTGCGGATCGGCTAACGAAAGGCCTAAATAAAGAGTTAGTTTACAAGTCTTCCATGGGAATGGGACTGAAGCCCTTGAGAGGTCAAGTTCATGCGAAGGAAACCTAACTCAGCTGACTAGAGATCCCAAGATCTGAGTTCATAGGACAACCTACTTGTATGACAGGGGAGGTCACTGTGGGGGAGAGTCGATTACCACTCCACGTTTTAAAAGGGAGACTACTATAGGACTTTGTATTCTTCCTAGTCCATTCCTGAAAGTGACAAAGATCAAGTTAAGTCTATGACTTTTAATGATTCGACTGAGGTAAACTTTCTTGGTGAATCACCTATGTGAGAGAGAAGTGGGGTCGCTTCGAAGGGTATTGTTTGGGGCACCATACCTAATAGCTCTCGCAGAACCAGGCACGTGTCCAGGACCATAACAGACACAACTATGAGGACTTGACGTTGTCAGGAAGAGTCTTGTGTGAAACGTATTGTCGTCCACACAAACGGAAGACGAGTTCAAAGACATCAATGTCTACTTAGAGCCAGCGAGCTAAGTGCGTTTCATGAGGGAAGGTTCAAAGGGTTACACCTACCTGTCGTATGCAAAACTCAACCGTTGAAATGTAATCGGAATGCGATTGTTTTTGAGAATGACTCCATTCATGTGGGGGTTTGTTGGGAAATAAGGGTGTGAAAGGGAGTCTCTCTAATAGCCTTGTCCCACATTGGTGTGACAAAAGAAATATTATGTGTTTATATGTGGAAACAAGGTGAAAGATATTGAATGTCTTTATGATACCTTTTACACCATGACCTACCCGCGCGCAAGGGGGGGTGCAAAAACGGGTTTCTGGCTGGAAAATTTGGGTCGCCTGCGGACACGAATCACGAATGCCACTCCAAAATCCGGGTCCGTGAGAAGCCGGTTTTTGCTCCAACCCGTTATGGTTTAATTTTGCTCTAGAAACTATTGACATGCCAGACTCTTGGTTTTCTCATAACAGTTTTTGACTCTTGGCACTTCGTTTCCACGAAATTAATTGTTGTTATTGCAGCACTTAATTGTTGTTATTTTGTGCATAAATAACACATTCTGTTTCATTGCTAGACACACTTCGTAACTCACTGCATCGTTCCGTAAATATTTCAGGCAAGTGGCAAATCGGACAATGCACCGTCATTGTTGCGAACCGATGTACCCTGGGAACAGACGGTGAATCTGTTTAAGGGAATTGTGTCAAACACAAGCCCGTTCATTACTTCTGTTTTGCGGTTTCTGTTCATATATTGTATTGTTTTCTAACAATGAGCACATACGTGTTTTATTTTCAATTCATTTTTACCAACTTGTGTTTTAAAGAGACATGTTGATGGGTTTTTTCTATCATCTGAACATTATTGATAAAATTAAGTGTAATGGATAAATCCCATCTTTATCATTATGGACTTGGTGATTTTTGATGTTTTCTTTAAACATAACATCCTACCCAATGGCGGAGGAGGGGGGGGGCTCTTTTTCCGTCGATAGTGTTAAATTTAGTCCGTAGTGTAAATTTTTGGCCCGGTAGTGTAAATTTTGTATAAATATCGAGTTCGTCCCCTAAAAAATTAATTTCGCCCCCGCCCCCTTCGGGGACGTTCAAGCTCCGCCGCTGATCCTACCGTAATGGTGGTGGGGACATTATCCATCTCTACCTTTCCCGGGGCTACGTTTACATATCATCCACGTCGGTTGTGATTTGTGGTTTACAGGTACTTCATTTCAAACACGCTTTTTTGCGGTGCTCTGTATTTGTTACTCTCTGATTTGTTGATCTTGTACCCTTAGTAGCTAATTAGGCCGATAATACTTGCAATTCATGTCTCCACTTCATAATTTCTACGTCCTCTTTTGTTGATTTGGTAGCATTAGTACGTGATTAGGCCATTAATAGTTCAAATTGAGGTCTCCACCTCTCAAATTTTACCTCCATTAAGGCTTCTGTAATTGCAGTTTCATCATCTCAATGGACCTGGGTTGTATGGTTATGGTATTTTATGGTTTTTCCTACTCCATTTTTCTTAGGTTCTCTCTTGTTGATATCAGGTGACATATTAAAATGGGTCAGCAAGTTCTATGGCCGCTCAAACATGGTGCAGTTAATTTAACAACCCACATACTTAGCTATGTTCACTTTTTGTTAACTTGTATTTGATCATGATTTCATTGAATGCACTTTGTTCCTCATTATCTATATTTGGCACTATTTTTTAGTTTAGACTTTGAAATAAGCCGTCTTTTTATTTCTGGTAGCTATTTCCTTAACCAATATGCTCTACATTTTTAACTTTATTACTAACTTCATAGACTTACCAATTTTGATTATTTTATTATATTTAAATTCATTGAAAGGTTATGTATGTTGAAAAGGTAACTGAAGTTAAGCTAACACATGTTAAATTATTATATAAAATATGATTTTGTGTCTGTTGGTAAGACTTATTGTTTTGAAGAAAGAAGATTAGGTATAGCGATTTATAGGGTGGCAATTTCATCTTCGTTCTTGGTTCAAATGTCCACCCCCACTTTGTGAAACCCATTTTACCTGTAATTTTTTTATATATGTTTGGATTTACCCACTTGACCCGTTCATAAGTTGATGCATTGAAATTACTACATCTCTTTAGTGAACAACGATACATATATCAATTAGAATACAGTAGTATATTCCGTTTCAGGCTTAGAAAGTGAAACACAAGTCATTAGTTACTCATTTTTGGGAGGAAAAAGAAACATGATCTGATCGGGATGCTCATACACACACTGCATCTGGTTATAGTATCATTACCATCGCTCAAACTTGTCGGATACCGTAACTTTCCTTAGTAATAGCTACATTTCAAACACTTATGTTAAGGTTGTATATCATGATATGATGCAATTAGGTGCTTTTTTGTTTGTTATGAATGTTAGTGTTAGAAAAGTGCAATTAGGTGCTTATTTGTTTGCTATAATTTTTCCCGTAGTTGTTCGTTTAATATATTACTTCTGCACATGTTATTCTGTCCACTACTCTGTTACACACAAGCTGCCGATCTTTGTTAGTTACAACTATGCACAATAAAGGTAAGTACTTTTGTTTACCATTATTGAAATAAGGTATGTGAAAGGCAGTGCAGGTTTTTTTGGGTTTTACACTGTCGGATAATGGTACGTGCAAGCCACTGCAACTGTGTTTTGTTAGACATTACATCTTGTTTTTGTGATAATTTGGCTTAGATTTTTCCATGAAAACATCACACGTGTGCCTAAATGCCACACACTTGATTTAGATTTGCTGCAACCTTCTGATCTGTATAGAATTTGCAAGTATTCTTTGTCAACATATAGGTAAGCACATGTATATAGTATTATGCATAAAATATCCCGTTGATCTTTCATACTTACAGGTATATACAATAAAGGTATTTACTTATGTGTTACATTATTGAAATATGGTATGCGTCAATTTTACGTGGCTACGTATACTTCCTTTACATGAATATTAGTCCTATGTAGGCCAGTTACAGCTTGCTAATACAGTTTTATTGCTGATGTACAAGTAATAGTTTGGGTATGTCATCGCACCAGTTTGGGTATGTCATCGCACCCGTTTGCATATCGTGGTTTTGTACGTTGTTTTTTACTCGTATTGTTGCTGTTTGTTTTCATGATTTATGTTTTTAGATAGTATGATTACAGCTTATAGAACCACATGATTGAAATAATAATGATGTAATTGACTGAATAATTATGATTACAAAGAGATCTATAAAAAGAGATAAATGTTACAATTAGATACCTCTAAAATAGACAAATATAAAACTCATAATCTAACTTGGTCTAACATTCCCCCACAAGTTGAGGGCGGGGAACGACCTGCAACTTGGACCTTAAAGACATAAATCGTTTTGTGGGTAACAGCTTGGTGAAGACATCAGCTATCTGATCACTTGTGGCAATAAACTGAACATTCAGTGGACCTTGAACCACCTGTTCTCGGACAAAATGGAAGTCTACTTCGACATGTTTTGTACGAGCATGAAACACTGGATTTGTGGGAGAGATAGGTGGCACCTAAGTTGTCATACCAGAGAGTTGGTGAGGAAGCTGTCATAATACCCAGTTCATGAAGAAGGGCCTTTAACCAAATTAATTATGCTACAGTATCAGCAAGAGCTTTGTACTCTGATTCGGTTGAAGATCTGGACACCGTTCGTTGTTTACGAGTTGTCCACGAGACTAGGCCTTAACTGAGTGAGCAAGAGCGGGCTGCCAGTGGAGATCAGTGAAGGCCTACAGAGAGGAGCTGGAGTTGTGATGCAGCAAAAGACCCAAGTTAGTGGTACCTTTTATATAACGGAGAATGCGTTTAACGACAGCCCAATGATTTTCGGTCGGAGCATGCATAAACTGACATACCATGTTCACAGCGAATGCAATATCCGGTCCAGATAATGTGGCATATTGAAGAGAACCAACAATCTGACGATACTTTGTGGGATCTGAAAGTAAAGGATTGTCATTGATGTTTTAAATTTGAGAGAGCTCATTGGTGAATCACTGGTTTACAATCAGAGAGACCCGAACGGTGAAGGATATCCATTAAGTACTTCCGTTGAGACAAGACAATATTGGGTCCATGGTGTATAACCTCAATGCCTAGAAAATAATGAAGCTGACCCAAGTCTTTGACTAGAAAGGTGGAGCTCAAACTATGAATGATACGATCGATGATTTGATCATTGTTACCGGTAATGATAATGTCATCTACATAGATGAGAACATAAGTAAGGTCCCATCTTATTGAGAATAAACAATGATGGGTTAGTTTTGGAGCCGGAGAAACCTAGTTGTTAAAGAGCAGTGGAGAAAGATTGAACCATGCACAAGGAGCTTGCTTGAGGCTGTACACAGACTTATGTAATAGACACACATGCTCTGGTTTGTTCGGGTCCACAAAACCGGGAGGTTGTTTCATGTAGACTGTTTCTTTTAGATCGCCATGTAGAAAGGCATTTTGCACATCCAATTGACGGAGTGACCATTTATTACCGACAGCAAGGGACAAACCACCCGTAAAGTAGTAGATTTAACAACAAGGCTAAATGTCTCATGATAATCAATGTCGGGTTGTTAATGGAACCCCTTTACAGCAAGCCTTGTGAATCCTGTTTTAACCTGTACACCATTTACATCAATAAGGTTAGTGTTTTTAACATAAGGAACTAACGACCATGTGCCATTCTTATAAAGCATGGTAAATTCCTCGGTCATGGCATGACGCCACTCCGGAGATTTGTTGGCAACAGTAAAGGAGGGGTTCGAAAAGCAAGTCAGGAGAAGTAGTGGTAGTGTAGGCTGCTGGATTGTAAAGAACAGTACGTTTAGGGTTAGGATGAAGATTAGGTGGCTGAGACCGAGGTGGAGGGGGAGGTGGTGGTGGTGAGGGAGGTGTTGTTCCGGTTTCAGTTGATGAGGTGGGTGGTGTTTCGGGAATAGGAGGATCGGGATGGACAACAGCGTGTGAGGTTAAAGAATGGACTGGAGTGGAATCAGCTGTAGGCTGAACAGGAGTGGATTTAGGAGAGAATTGTGGAGGAGGGGTAGGAAAGACTGAGACATAAGACGATGATGTTGGGGGGGGTGGGAGGAAGGTGAGCGATACGGGAAGACATGCTCGTTGAAACAAACATGACGTGCTATGTAAATGTGCTCACTGGTGGGATCAAAGCAACGATATCCATGATGAACAGTGCTATACCCAAGAAAAATGCACGGAGTAGACCTAAGTCCATTTGTGACGATTATATGGACGAAGATATGGAAAACATTGACAACCAAAGACTCGAAGAAAAGAGTAGTCGGATTTAAGATTGAAGAAAAGGTGATTTGTTTGATGAAATTTGAGAGGGTAAACGGTTGATGAGATAAACAGCTGTTTCAAAAGCGAAGTGCCAGAAGCATTATGGAAGATTAGATTGAGCAAGTAGGGTAAGCCTGGTTTCCATAACATGATGGTGACGACGCTTAACAATACCATTTTGCTCACTTGTGTGAGGGCAAGATGGTCGATGGATTAAGCCAAGGGAGGTGAAGAAGGATGCTAAGTTTCGAAACTCGCCTCCCCAATCAGTTTGAACACTTTTTATTTTAGTGTTGAACTGTCTTTCGACCATTTTGACAAAGTTTTTAAATGTTGTGTAAACATTAGATTTTTGTGCTAACGGATAAAACACATAAACAGAGTGATGGTCAACACACCAACATACAAAACGATAACCATCAAGAGATAGGTGGGTGAGGGTCCCCAAACATCATAATATATTAAATCCAGGACATTATTACTTTTAAAATTGGAATATGATAATGAAAGTTTAGATGATTTTCCTGATTGACAGGAAGTACATAAGAAGAAGACAATTTTATAGAAACAGGTAAAGCACTGTGAAACAATAGAATGAAAAACTCGTTGATGAGGATGTCCCAGACGTTGATGCTAGATAGTTGAAGATGCTTTGGTAGCAGTGAAAGAGACTTTGGGAATAGACTGGAGATGAGGAAGCCAGATGAAGTAGAGACACTGTTCACTTGGCCCCATGAGAAGGATAGTGTGTGTAGACTCGTCCTTCACAACAAAAAAGAAGAATGAAACTCAAAGAAAACATTATTATCATAGCAAAATCTTTGAATAGATAATAAGTTCTTTGAAGTTCAGGAACATAAATAATGTTTGAAAGGTTAAAAGTTTTATGTGGTGAGATGATTGTAGAGGAACTAATATGAAATATGGGGAGAGGCTTACCGTCACCAACACGGAGAGAGTCATTACCTGGATAGACCTCGGAAGTGTCAAGGCTAGATAAGTCAAGACTGGCATGGCTATTAGCACCTGTGTCAGGAAACCAAGTAACCCCTTATATGGATCCAAAATCTGAGTAGCCTGCATAGTTGGCTTGGGGATGTGGTCGAGTAGAAGAACTTGGCTGATTTGGACATTGAGACAGAAGATGACCTATACCACATCGATTGTGGTGACCATACATGGTGTTTTGAGTAGATGCCCATGAAAACTGTCGGGTAGAGCCACTACTGTCACGTGAACTTCTAGTATTATCTCTACCCGATTGTTGAAGTTACCACGCGAACTTCCTCGTGAGTTGCCACGGCGGCTACCGCGGTAAGTATTAAATGAACGAGGAGCAAAAAAGGCATGTGGTTAAGAAGTTGGTAAAGCAATAGGGCTGAGTTGATACCCTAATTGGGCTACTAACAGATGCAGATTGGTAAGTTGAGACTGGATTGCAGTCGGGTTTGTGGGTGGGTTTCCAGCCGTGGTAACAAAAGCTTACGGTAGTATCAGTAGGTGTGACAGTAGATTTGTGAAGCGTAAAGTCATGATCAGTTAGAACCTTGTAATTCATGAAAGTAATGGGCGGAGAGCGAGCCAAAAGATTGGCTTTTAAACCATCGTCTCAGCCCGAAGACCAGAAACAACAAGCATGACAAGATCTTTATCCTTCACTGGTTCACCAGTATTAGCGAGAGCAGTTGCATATTCTTGTGCTCGGCTTAAATAATCAACAGGTTTTTCATCACCCTTTATTGATATCTTGAGAAGTTGGGTTTCAACATATATTAATGAGAGGCGGTTTGTGATGCATACGCACACTCTAAGGAAAGCCAGACATCCCTGGAAGTTTGGCCTTGAATATGCTGAAAAGAGGCTTCAGAAACAGTGAAACAATAAGCATACGCATGTGAGTATCATTGGCAATCCATCGGGCGTAGCTAGGGTTGTCGGTGGTGGCCTGGTCAAGTTGAACCGTGGCTTCGGGGCATGGAATGGTTCCATCCACGTACCCGAATAGAAGATTTGAAACCAGGAATGGTTGTATCATCGCCTTCCAATACCCATAGTTTGTGGGAGATAGTGTAAAGGCGAACTTATGGGAGTTGTGGGTCGTTTTTCTCCGTGTAGTAAGAGAGCAATAGTGGCCATGTTAGTTTAGAGATGACCAGGATAGGCTGTTGTTATGAGTTGTTGTTGGCCGGAAAAAAAGAGGAGAAGGAAGGTTGTCGGCAGGTTAGGCAGTAGCTAGGGTTACAAGGTTCTGGCTCTTGATACCATATAGAACCATATGATTGGAATAATAATGATGTAATTGACTGAATAATTATGATTACAAAGATCTCTATATAAAAAGATAATGTTACAATTAGATACTCTCTAAAATAGACAAATATAAATTCATAATCTAACTTGGTCTAACACAGCTCAATTGGTATGCTTCTCATCAATATTTGACCCCTTCAAGTTGCTTTCACTTAACAATTGCAGTAATTATATAAGTAGCTTGATACATGTTGAATCCAGAGTCATTTGATCTTCAGATTTTTAAACCTTTTACTCCTGATAACATTTGCAGTAATTACATAAGTAGGCTGATACATGCTGATTACAGACTCATTTGACCATCTGATTTTTATAACCTTTTCACTCCTGCTTGCGTTAGGTTGCCTTGGTTTCCATATCGCCATGCATCTTCATCACTTACGGTAACCACCTTTTATGTTGCTACGTATAGTTCTGTTACATGAATGTTAGTTTGCTTAGGCCATTTACATCTTGGTACTGCAATTTCATTGTTGTTGTACAAGTAATAGTTTTGGTTCTTACCCTCACTTTTGTCCCTACTTAAATATAAATCTAAAAAATATCAAATGTCATGCATTTACCTATAATCTATGCTTATATTGATAGTGTAAACACTTTCTAATTTGTTAATTCCACATGTTTCACATTTTGTGGATTCAGCGTTCATATGATATAAACTTTATCCATTAGTGGATTGCTCTAAAAGATGAGGGTGGTCAGATCTAGATTATGTGTCACTTACTATAGATTTCCAACCTCTGACCATGTAACAAATCCTATTGGCTTTCATAAGGAGTGCCCAGTCGCCAAGCTAAGAGACCAGAATTGTATGCTTCCCAACAAATGTGTAAAACGAACCTACTACATATCATTAAAGAGAACCTGTATTCTTTTTGACATACTGCCTATTGCCGCGGGTGTACACTGTTTAAGGGCACCACACTCGTGTATATTCCGATATTTGAAAATTTTCAAAATATTACCCCATCTAAGTTGTTCCCAAATCATCTCCTAGGGCCCCCCATCAGCAGTTTATATAAAATGGGTCACCATGCGTCGTATGCTACTGATAAAGCTCCAAGCATTTCCACTACTCCTAAAGTAGATTCATATGCTTAGAACCTCAAAACTATTGTCTACAAACCTTCAAAACATTAACTTAGGAAATAGTTTTCGTAGTTAAATATACAACACCAACAATGCATGACATCCAAAACCATCAATTTTTGTACTATCATGTAAATCCTCCTGCTTTTCATTAAAAACATGACATCGATCTGATTTGTTTACGCAATGTTACACCTGAGAAGGCCAATATATGTATGACATAAGTTTATGTATCTCTATGATTTCATCTAAGTTTCCGGTATTTAACTTTGCTTACTTTATGCTTTTACATTGTCGCAGCTTGAACCTTAAATTAATAAATATGATGAAGTCATTGATGAAATGTTCATGAGATCTGCTGGTAATGACTAAATTAATTGAACACTTAAAAAGACGTGGTATTTTGATTGTTTACTTCTAGGTCCTTATTTAAACAAGTTATGTATGGTTAGAAACAGGAACAAATAATGACCTTACTGTGCATCGCTTGTAACTTGTTGGTTTTGCCACTTGTGATTTTTTTTGTTACTTACCAATGCACTACGTTTATTGCTTTCCAGTTTCCTGACTTGATGCATTTGTGAAGCTTCAAAACATTAATTTAGAAAATACTTTTCGTACTTAAATATACAACACCAACAATGTATGAAACACAAACCCATCAATTCCTGCACTATCATGTATATCCTCCTGCTTTTCATTAAGAACCTTCTATCGATTTGACTCGGACTACTACTATTCTTCAAAGACGTTATAGTATTTTCCACCACCTGAGCCAAGTGTTTTGGAAGTTTATACATTTTTATAAACACCAAAGACGTTTATGCACACATATATACTCAACATGACACATTAGACATCACACTACACTTGCTAATTAAACGTTCTTTCGTCTCAGTGTCGCCTCCCCCGAAATAAAATTTACCTTCTATGTTTACTAAAAACAATGTGATCGCCTCCCTGCGTACTACCCCATCATAATTCTCAACCCTGCAACTACACCAAGTCATTAAAAGTCTTCAGTCCGTTCATTACTACAACGTACCCTACATTCATTTCACATGACGCATGCGTCGCAATGCGCGCGAGCACCCACTAGTGTAAAACAAAACTATAACATTTTATTAAACATATAAATCTTAGCTAAACAAAACAAACTCCTTACAAAAATAAACGAGAATATTTATAATAAAAAACAAACTCAATTAAAATTCAATCTGAAAAATCCAAAATATTATAATATTTAGTATTTGTATGTGGTGCAACATATTTGGTTGTCCAAATGTAATATGGAGTTGCAAAATTGATTTAAAAAGTTGATATGAGATTTTCAATTATATTTATTTTGGTTGTCTGATAAAAACTTTCCTTACATGTTTAATCATAAAGTTTTTCTTTTATCTACAAACGAAAAGCCCGAACACAATATTAAGGTGATGCAAATTTTGCCTAGATGTTAGAGTAATAATATCATTAGCCTCCAAATTGGCCCATAGGATAAATGATCTCAACTTGAGAGGTACTACAATGGGTGGGGTAATAGGATGGGAGATATAAACCACTTGAAACTTTTAAAATATAGTTTTGACGTTTGAAAGGGGTTAGAAATGAATGGAGGAGAAAACTAAAAGAGGGTATTGATGGGGCTGGTCAATAAGGAGAAAATTGCAAAGGAGACAACTGATCAGGTTTGCTCGGTTTTGACCTCCACAGAAAACTGAGGTGGAAGATATAAACAACAAAATACGCTGAAAATTGCAGTATTATTAACTTATTTAGTTTACTTGTACTTACTTAAAAGTGTATGAGACTGTTTGGCAGCATCTGAATCATACTCTTAATAATTTAGATGTCTGAATGGTTCAGCACTTAATGGTTCAGACTGTTTGTTTCGCGAGCAAATGTCTGAATGGTTTAGACATTTGTCTCTGAATAGTTAAACATTATACCAATGCTGAATGTTAAGAGGACCTCTTATTTGAATTGGTCAGACATTTGTCTTTGAATAGTTAAACGATATACTAGTTTTTAATGGTTCAGACCTCTTATTGGTTCAACAATTAATCATTCAGAAATTGCCAAACAACCCCTAAATATTATAAAAATCAACATACTTTCAGTTTTTTCTTATTAAGTCTCTTTATAATTTTTTATACATAAAACCATCATACTTTATGTTTTGTCTCATAAAAATCACTCAATAATTTTTACATATAAAAAACCAACATACTTTTTTGTTTTCTCACATAAAAATCAATAATATAGTTGCTTCCATAACTTAAAACGATCCATAATATAAACGAGTTGAGGGTTTTTTATATGAAAAAATAGAAAGTATGTTGGTTTTTTATATGCAAATTATTGTTGGGGGACTTTTATAAGACAAAACAGAAAATGTAATTTTTTTTACATGCAAAAATTTATAAAGTGACTTTTGTAAGAAAAAACTGAAAGTATGTTTGTTTTTTATGGTATTTACCCTACTTAAAATTAAAAAGTTAAGAGTAAATATTGATATGAGTTAAAAGCCGTGACTCGTTTATAACTCTTCTTAAGAGATACCTAGACTATTTAAAACTATAAAACCTAAAAAAACTGCTTTTGGCATGTCATACGGAAGTCATTGCCACTAGGTGAGGTTGACCGTCGATGTCAAGATGGTAGTTTTATAAAGTTTTACGAGCTTGTTTTCAGAATATTCAATCTTATTTATGATTTTAATAACTTGGAAAATAAAATTATATAACTTAATGAAACGTACAAATCCTAATTCTAGCAAAACAAACATAACAGTTTACTATTATTAAGTAAAATCAAACCATAATATGTTAAAAAAAAAAAAAAAAACACAAAACCCAGAAATTAAGTTTTAATACCTGTATGTGGACAACTGGTCCATCTATCTTGACTAAAGAAGAGGAAGAAAATGACAAAAATAATTTGTAAGTTGGAATCTTTTTGGCGTTTGAAAGGGGTTAAGAATGAAGGGAGAGAAGACCAGTATAGAAGAGTGTATTATTGATGGGGTTGATCAATGAGGATAGAACTCATTGCAAGATGTCGAGACAGCACCTATACTCTGCTTTTGCCTTCCAATTAAAAAAAAAAAAGAAAACCAAACATGCAAAAGATAATGGAGTCTCAAGAATGCAATTGATAAGTGTGTAGTTCTCTGATATCTTCTGTTGGAATTTGAGATGATTCACGTTTTCTTTTTCGTGTCGATTCTTCTTTCTTGTCTACCTCTTCTTCAATCCTCTGCTACAGATGGAAACATTTCGATGCCTCAGTGTCCCGGAAGTTTCAGTTGCCGAGGTTTGGGCCCGTTCAAGTACCCGTTTTACAATGTAACTGACACGCGATGTGGGTTGATCAAGGTCAATTGTACTTCGAAAGATGGGGAGATTCAAATTGGAGGACGGTCATATCCAATTGTTGGCAAGTATGATTCTGTGCACAATTCTAGTAATTTGTCTAATAATATAGTCATCAGGAACAAAACACTTGACCATCTTGTGCAGACAAATAGCTGTGAAGCTCTTATGAATGATTTTAGTTTTCCAAGTCCAAGCCCTCTTTTGTATTCCATTTCAATATATCCCCTCATCACTCTCTTCAAATGCACAAACAATCTCACTTATTTTAGCCTACATAGATACATAGCCACAACACATGCAAAGATCACAATTTCTACTATAACTACTTCAATGGAACAGTTCCAAGTGACCTCCCACATACATGTCAAGTACTCCACCTACCTATAAAATTGCCAAGCATGTCAGGACTCGATGAAACCAACATATTTTCTCTTCTCTCTTCTAATTACTCTATTTCCTTTCGATTGTCACCTTCCTGTGTTGACTGTTACAAGAAAGGCCGCTGGTGTGATACTATAAATGGACAGGATGTAGAGTGTTCAGATGCCATAAAGGGTATTTACAACTTCTTTTCACCTCTTCCATCTTCCCTCATTTTCACCTTACTATTGCTACACATTTAACATGCTCCAAAAATTTTTTTATTGCCCTATAATACATTCTTTTGCCATTTGGTTGCTGCAGAAAAACCAAGCGGAGAACCAACACCAACTGCAGATCTGGGTAACTTGCATCTGCGAACCTATAATTTGTCATTAAAAATATAAATACACACACCAGAGTTGATAAAACTAACGAGTCTTGAATTTATTTTTGTCACATAATATATAACTTATCTTTTATTATTTGGTTGCTGCAGAAACCAAGACGGGGAACTGGCACTAATTAAGATTCTGGGTAAATGTTGCTTCGATCCTATGTATTATTATTGGATATACATGATTGCATACACACCTATACATGTAAGAATTGTACCTGAATGTGTCGAATTTATTGTTCTAGTTATCGCTGGTTTACCCTCAATCCTCCTGCTATTTTTTGCCATCTTCATAATCTGGTGGCACTGTAAGAGCAACCCTTTTTCCTATGTCTCATCAAAGAACAAGTCTCCAAACCTGAAAGTTGAAATGTTTCTAAAGAATCACGAGTTCCTAGCTCCAAAAGGTACTCTTACTCACAAGTTGAGAAGATGACAAAGTCATTTAAAGTCAAACTAGGCCAAGGTGGATTTGGTGCCGTGTATAAAGGAGTGCTAAGAAACCAAAACCTAGTAGCAGTGAAGGTTTTAAGTGAAGAAAAAGGTGATGGGGAAGATTTCATTAATGAAGTTGCAAGTGTTGGTAGGACCTCCCATGTTAATATTGTAAGTCTACTGGGATTCTGTTTGGAGGGTCGTCGAAAAGCTTTGATTTATGAATTCATGCCTAATGGTTCCCTTGAGAGGTTCATACATAGTCACGGTTCTTCATGTATTAGCCAACTTGGATGGGAAAAGTTGCACCAAATTGCAATTGGGATTGCTCGAGGTCTGGAATACTTGTATAGGGGTTGTAGCACACGGATATTACATTTTGACATAAAGCCACATAATATTCTATTGGATAACGATTTTTGTCCTAAGATATCCGACTTTGGGTTGGCTAAGTTATTCCATGAGAAAGAAAGTAAGATATCCATCTCCCATACGAGAGGAACACCCGGTTATATTGCTCCTGAACTATTTTCTAGGAATTTTGGAGAAGTTTCTCACAAATCAGATGTTTATAGTTATGGGATGATGGTTCTTGAAATGGTTGGAGGGAAAAAAAACATCGAGGTTGGAGTTGATCATACAAGTGAGATCTACTTTCCTCACTGGATATATAAGAAGATCGAATTACATGAAGAACAACTTGGACTGCAAGAGATTGTGACCGATGAAGATAATAAGATTGCAAGGAAGATGATTATTGTGGGCTTATGGTGCATACAAACAAATCCCTTGAGCCGGCCGACAATCACAAAAGTGTTGGAAATGTTAGAAGGGGACTTGGCTTCATTGGAAGTTCCTCCAAAACCTTATCTGTCTTCTCCACCAAGATCCATCAGCTTCCCAACTATAAACTAGATGCACTCATGTGGCAAAATTGAAATGTTTTCATGCAAGTTTTATTAAATAAAGTCAAGTCACATAGGAGTAGTATTGGTCCTCTGATTCATAAAATCCAACTTGGTATTAAAGTACTTGTTAATGTACGTATGTATAGTATAGTAGAATAAGATATCAAAATGAATTAGTACGTATAGTTTACTATCATATTGTGTAAAGATTTACCTAGCATTTGTTGGTGTGTCTATTGTGGATCAGATTTTTGATGGAAATCAAGCATTAAGAAAACACATATAATTGAAAAAAAAGAAGATATATGGTTGACCCTGAACAGGTTTATGGTTCTTGATCCCCATACTATTACCAACTCTTGATAACCTATAGGTTTAATTGGTGATACGCCATCGTATATAGATATATGGTAGTCAAGAGACACAATTGAATGCAGGGGAAACATTTGACTCGAGCAACACTTGAAATAAAAACTGCAAGAAATATTACAAGTGGGAAGCATAATAACATCTCAAGGTTCACTGGACCGTTCTATTTCATCCGTTGTTGCATAAGAACATCTCAAGGTTCACTGGACCGTGCTATTTCATCCATTGTTGGACTAGAGAGATTTTATTCAAGTTGGCACAACCGACTTAGAAAACCAGGCCGTAAATTTATGACAGATTATCACATAATAACATAAATATAACAACTTAAAGGATGAAAATCATTGACTCTAATAGCTGAATGAGTGACCTCATTGATAAAAGCCTATAATTCATCCTCATTTCTTCTTTGTGTGCTACTATGTTATCAAGAACTTCAGACATAAAAACATTTCTTATATATCCTCCAAATTTTTTGAACCTCTCTAGGGGCTTTAAATAGTGATCGATCTTGATTAAGGTAAGCCCCCAAATATATAGGGATCTTGATTTCCAAAATAGATATTCTTCTCTTAAATTTCTCCATGGTAGGAATCCAATTAACAAGTCTAGACATGTGTGAAACCACCGGAGTTTCATGGTATGAGAAGACAAAGATGTTTCATTACGCTTCAAGACACTGGCCACATTCTTTACTTTGCCAACATCAGCTCCCACTTTAATAAGCTCAGTTTTCAAATGGTTTACTTTTAACATCCAAGCAATGTGGACATTAAGAAGTGTAATGAAAATTTTGTCTTCCATATTAGGACTAAGATAAAACTTCGATATGTCCCCATTCCCTCTAGATGGGATGATGGAATGTATTGATATTCTGAGTTTTTGTAGCCTGGATACTTTCGGAATCAAGGAAATACTCTTTTAGATTATAGTATGTGTATATATAATCTTTAATATGATATGACAAAAAGGTTCTTCTAAAAACAAGTGTGTGATTTTCTATAAAAATATACGTTAGAAAGCAAGCCGAATTAATCCTTTATATGGGGGTTCAATCAGTGCACCAAACAATTGCATCTCTTTATGGAAAGTCTTGTCAGTTGATACTTATAATAATCATAACTGTCAAGTGTTGATAGTTGCATTAGTAAAAACACCATTATTTGTAACTTTGTTACTATCAAAGACTTGTCTAGCAGGAGCAAGTTGCTACTTAACAGTTTTGCTACCGCCTAACCAAGTTACTACTATGATACTGATCATTGGTTGGTATCAAAACCAAAGTTGCTACTCACCTTCAGTTACTACCGAATATCATTTTTGGTACCAATCTTCAATCACTATGAAAGTCAAATTTATGAAACTTCTTTTATCAATCAGGTGTTCTAAAGGAACTTTTGATGAGTAATAAATATTTCAAAATAAAATCTATGCTACAATAGCTTTGCCCTTGGTTGCCACCTCTAGACCCTGCTACGAGGGTGTTGCCACCGGAGCCTATGGCCCAGGGGACTTCGCCCCCTCGAACTACCGAAGTCCTTTTCCTTGAAATCAGAATAGTCTTCATCAAGTGTATACTCTGTACCTCCTAACTTGTATCAATATGTATTTTAATTTCTTGTTTAGTTATAAGCAAATCCAGTTATACTAAAATGAACTTGATGATGCTAAAATCACCAACATGAAATAGGAACAAACTTAGATTATGTTTCTTCATACAAAAACAGGATGAAAGGCTAGAGACAAAAAATCATACTGGCTATGATTCATGTACTTAATCTATCTGATCATTATGTTATTTTGCTGGCAATCACATATACAAACTTGACCATATTTTGAATGATGCAAAGTTGATTCTATTTTGGGATAGAAATAGGAACCACAAAATTTCGGAGTGCCTTCACGCGTTTGAAAATCTATAACGCTAAATAGTAGAAGATGCCAAAACCTAAAGACTTGATGGTGGTGTTTAACAAGGAGAAAATTGTACAATTTGCAAGACCATTTCTTCAAGTTGAGGAAGGCCCTCAGTTTTAGCCCAACTGTTCAACAGACTTTCACATATATATGTGGACACACATTCTTCTATCTACAGGAGTTCTAAACAACAGAGGTGATAAACCTTCTACCTCTCCTTCACTCTGCTACATATGAAATTTATACTTTGAATCATGAGAAAGTTCTATTTAAAAGACAATCATATGAGATTGCAGTCTAGCTTGATGTTGGTCCTTCTTTGTTGATTCATGATATAACATTTGCAAAACTTGTATTATCCCAAAGTTGTAAGGCAATCATATATAATTTCACTTCTCTAGTTCCTGAGTTGTTTCCCATTTTAATCCAACCCCTTATCACTATCTTCAAAAGCACAAATGATCCTGATTATGTGGAAGATTTTTAGGCCTATTATAACAAGCTTGATTACTACATATGCACAACTTAAAAATTCGATTATATGCGTTCCATTAAAAATACGTCAGCTTCAAGTTATCTTCCACGCCCAATTGGAATCCCTACAAGTGCATATTGATTTTGTGGTATTTAGGAGTAAGAAATTGTTCAAAACTATTAATCAAATCTACTAAACATGGTTTCAAACCATCAACTATGCTTTTATATGTGTTTTGAACTTAAAAAGTTCACTTGAAACTGATCAAACTTGTTGATTTTGTTAAATTACAAACTTAACGTGTTGGCGCAGGTTGAAGTTTAATCAATAAGCCTCAATTATTATATGCTCATAGTTCAAGCTCCGCCACTAGAGTTGATGCTCAATCTTGAGTTGAAGCATTTGATATTATATTGCTAGAACTTGTTTCACGAGTGACATCTTAAGCCATAAGTTAATTTGAAGGTGACGTCAGGGCTGGGATACATATTAATATACCTAATGAATAGATATTAGAGTAATTACAATTATTTTTCTTTAAGTATTATCAAGATTATAGATTTTGTTTTTAAGCTTTTATAAGTATACTTAGTGTTCTTTATATGAAAATTTGTCATGTTTTTGGTCCTTTTTATTACTAACTGAAGTTAACTTTTTTTTATTAACTTTTTTGAAATTACTCTTTTGCCCTTAGATTTTAAAAGATGAAACACTATAAAAAAAACAAGTCTAATGCAACCTTTTTTAAGCATCCTTAAAAAAATTACATTATCTAACAAAAAGATTGTATTTGCAAATAGAAATAGTGTACGATCTAACAAAAAGTTGCATTATCTAACAAAGAAATTGTTTTATATATAAGACAAAGTCACCTAACGCAACCATTCATAAAAAGATTTCTTTAAGCTAGTAATATTTTTAAGGCCTAATGCAATTTTTCTAGGGGCTAATGAAACATATTACTAAATTTGCATTAGCTTTATTTGTTGTAGTAAAATATAAGGACAAAATTATTATTTACATTAACATCAATTGTTAGTGTAAATGAAATAAAACATTATAAATTTCAAAAAAGGACAATCAGTGTACTTATAAAATTTAATGACTCCGTAATTTTGTATATATTTAAAAGATAATATTTGTAACTTAGTCTAGATATTATCTTATATTTAATGAAGTATAGAAGTAAAACTTGGTTGACATACATTCTCACATATGGATGCACTATTAAATAGATATTATTTGTTACTTGAGTTAATAGTTTAGTGGTAAAAGTTAAAGATTTTTTTTAAAAGACAACTCAAGTTTAAATTGGATTATTTGTAGTTTAGAGTGCTTTAAAATAAGGTATTGCTGTTAAGAAAACTCAAATTTTAATATCATAATTACTAAAATTGAAAGGAATGTTAGTAGTTTAAATAGCATGAAACATAACTATTTTTTATAACACGGGCTTTTTGTTTGTAAAATGTATAGGAGTAGTAAGAGCATTCACAACTCATTCTTTATCTTTATTCATATAATTACATTAAAAATCATTACTTTTTTTTTCTTATTTTCATTAAATAATACTTTTTATATCTTTATATTACTTTTTCTCTCACATCCACTCATAACCATTTAAAATATATTAAAAATATTATAGAGTTTTAAACAGTGTTTCTTAAAAATACAGATTGAACAGTAAATTTTATGAATCCTTCACTCACAACCACTTATAACCATACCATATATAGAAAATACACTTACATAAATTTAAGGAACGGACTTTGAATGCTTTGAAAGCGCAATAATTAGCCAAAAAGGTCAAAAGAGAAAGCTAGGAATAGACGCTCAAAAGTTGTTAACAAATTTATATTATTACTCCATGATTTAATCTTTTACTTCAAATGGTAAATATGACACCAAACTTTAATGGTCTTGTCCCCAACATAAACGCAATATAATTCCGCGCTTCTTTCCATGTGCTTTCCAATATGTATGATATTCAAATATGGCATGTCACTTATAGAAATGGGCTAATCTTCTTTATTTATCTAAGTTTTGTTATATATTGTAATAACTCATTTAAAAAAGTTTAACACTAATAAAATTTGAATTGTGATAAATAAAAATAAACATAAACATAAACATTTTGTTTTTATATTGTATCATAGCATAAAACCTTAGCACGATACTAGCCAAATGGTTAGTGAAAGCATGAGAGTTTAAATGTTAAAGTAGCAACCATATTGTGTTAGGGTGTTTTCATTGTTCTAATAATCTGATAGGATTCAACAAGACCGAATAAATTA
Source organism: Flaveria sonorensis (assembly GCA_025506505.1). NCBI lineage: Eukaryota > Viridiplantae > Streptophyta > Magnoliopsida > Asterales > Asteraceae > Flaveria > Flaveria sonorensis. The sequence continues at coordinate 67,320,103 of CM046432.1, forward strand.
GGATCTGACAATAAATCACATAATTAAAAGGATGGTTTTAGGTGAAATAGAAACATGTGAAAAAGGATCGATCTTGCTTCCACCTTTCGTCAACTGACTGGTTGAACCGATGAACTATCGAAGCAAGCAGTACAACTACTAGTTTGGTTTTCAACTATTTGTATTTAGTTTGTTTCATTTGATTGTTATGTATGCTACTCTAACATGTATCAATGATTTCCATTGAAATAACGCGAACAACATAAAACTACAATGGTAACTGTCAAATTAATTGTCGTTAAATTAAACACATAACTTAATACTCGACGTGACTTAACATTACTTGAAGACAAACAAGTTAGGGTTCAGGGTAGAGGGTTCATGTCATAAATGTGTTGATGTGATTATAAACATGTTTAGATTGGTTCAACTCTCATAACCCCGTTTATTACACACAACATTTTAATCAATCATGTTAAATGAGTTAACATGTTGACATGACAAGTTTAAGAGCCAAGATTTTCATATCGACATAGTCTCCTAATTGAATTCCCACCCCCAAACTTACAATTCCTACCTTCTTGGCTTCTTATATTAATTTTAATATTTTTTTTGTTAAACATGTCATATCATACTACTTATAGTTAATCACGTTAAAGGAGTTGTGTTGCGTCATTGTGTTATTCAGATATCTATATTAATCGTGTTAAGTGTGTCGTGTCATGTAATCTGTCTTTTGAACATGTCTGTATTAGTATTCTATTAAATGATACATTTAACTAAACGTGTTGTGGTCGGGTTAAACATGTCATGTCAAACACGAGACACATTGAACATAGCACATCACCTCCTTAGATACTAATTTTCTGTTAAGATAAACAAATTTGGATCATCTTCTTAACTACAAATTTGGATCTTTCTTTTCAACATAATCAAATTGGACGTGTAATTGTCGTTAGGGCTTAAGATGTCAACTTCAAGGACATAAATGATGAATTTTAAGGAAATTATCAAGAAAAACCACTCATTTTGAAGATCAATGTAGCTTTTGAAATGCTATGAGAGAGTCATCATAATTTCTTTTCACCATATATAAAGACATTAGATTTGAATAGTGTGTTTGTGAGCATTAGATTAACTATGATCAGTTCGATATGCGATTGGTTTTTACAATTCAAGTTTAAATCGATTTCTGATTTCATAGAAATTGTATTTCTCTTGTTGAGTCAAGCTCGCCTGAGTCAATCTTCATCGTTAATTCAAATTTTATTTTGATAAAAAACAAGACAACTAATACTAAATCAACTGACAATGGTTTTTTAAGATGTATAACTTAATTTCTCTAAACCCACTAGGGTATCTAAACAACCAAGTTGGTTATAAGATTATATCATCAATTAACTTACAAAAACTATAAAGCATACTTGCATGTCTAATCGAGCAACGACTTCTGATATTCAACCATACTTTCAAGCATTTCTTACTTGTTGTTAGTCAACCCATTTATGTTTAATCTACAAATAAGTGTTTTAAAATACCACTCTTCGTATGAATTAATATCGTTTGTTTTGCGTTTCAGAAGCTTATATCTTTGTTTGTTTTTATCATTTGCTTTAAGAATATCACCGTCTTTCTCAAGCACTTTTTATTGGATTTTTAATGTTTTTCCCTACTAAAGATGCAAGTGCTACTTTAACACTCCCAATGCTTTTTATACGCCTTTTGTACTTGTCTATTTATGTTTTCTTTGGTGTTGTTTTACTTCTATTTATTAGCTTCCTATACCTTTTCTATTTCTTGGTTTTGCATTCACCGGACTATACGACCTAAAAAGCATAAACCGGTACAACTATAACTATACAAACCCAAAATTTGGGTAGAAGTAGAACTTTTGTTAAAGTTACACCTTTGACTTTGACCATTAATTAATTGTAGATTTGGAGTCTAGAATCATAGATAGGCTGTATTGCTCAATGTAGCAAGTGTTTGACAATACTCGTAAAATTTTTCTTAACCGGTTTCTTTTGACTTTGATATAGCATTTTTCACGAGTCAAACATACTCAAGCTAGGTCCCCTTGATTTGTAAATAAGCTGAGCTAAGTTGGTTTAATAGTAAACCAGTCGAACAGAGCCAAACGAAATGCCAACTTGGTTTGTACATGAGCCAATTATAAGAGAGTTTTCTTAAGTATTATGTACTAAGCAAAAGTTGGACCATAATTTATATATATGATTATTGCTTCAAGGAAATAATGAGTAGAATACCAAAAGCTTATATCACTAAAAATAACTATTTTTATACAAAACAAAGTAATTTGAGCCGAGCTTAAGCAAGCTTGCTCAATTTGTATAAAAGTTGAATTAAGCCAGCTCTATTTAAAACAGTTAAAATCAAGAGAAAATTCTCAAAATATTACTTTTCTTTCTTATTGTTTTCAAATATCCTTCAAATAATTTCTTCTCAAAATGTCTTCTCCAGACGAGGTGTCAGCGCCTGTTTAGACAAGGGGTGGACGCCTCCAGAGAGCGGGCGGACGCCTTCTTAGCGCTGGCGGGCACCTCTACAGAACACGTGTATGAATTTGAGTGGTTAGACGCCAGCGCCCTGTCTAAAGAGGCGACGGGGCCTTGTCACTGAGAGTACATTTTGAGAATAAACCTTGGGGGAACATTTTTAGAAAATTTTAAATCAAATAGATATTTTGAGAATTTTCTTCTAAAATATAAACTAAGGGTATGTTTGAAAGCTGGCAAAAGTACGAGGGTTAAAAGCATACATCCGACTCCCTTCGATCATCTCCACTAACGTTCACATTCTCCCGTCACTGTGGCTCTTCTCCCACCGCCGGTATCTCTCTCAACAATGTCCCCACCACCACCACCGCCACCGTCACACCACCATCTCACAGACATTCTCCTCCACGCTACACCACCGTCAAACCACCACCCCGACCTCACTCCACTACTGGCATTCAAAGCTTCCTCCGACGGATCAAACAGACTCACCACCTGGACCCACTCATCCGATCCATGTAAAAACCTCCTCCGCCTTCTACGGCGTATCCTGCCTCCACAACCGAGTCACTCGACTCGTCCTTGAAGACCTCGAATTGCAAGGCCGATTCGACTCACTCGCCTCCCTCACTCACCACCGAGTTCTCTCCCTCAAACGTAACCGCCTCACCAGCCCCCTTCCAGATCTCTCCAACCTCACGTCTCTCAAGCTACTCTTTCTATCTCACAATCAAATCTCCTGCCACTTTCCTGCCTCACTAACCTCATTGTTCGGTTTATACCGCCTTGATCTGTCGTATAACAACTTCTCCGGCGAGATTCCGACCACAATTAACCATATGAACCACTTGTTAACCTTACGGCTTCAGGAGAATCAGTTATCCGGTTCAATTGGCGTTTTAAGGTTGCGGAATTTACAGGAATTCAATATCTCCGGTAACCAGGTTTCCGGCGAGATTCCGGCCGGACTCTCAGGCTTTCCGGAATCCGCATTCCGAAAAAACCGAATTCTGTGTGGATTCCCCTATCTAACTGTACGGAACCGGAAATTCCTGGTTTAGCATCGCCGGTGGATAAACCGGCCGATAAAGTCATCGCATCTTCTCCGACGTCAATGTCTTCGACGGCGACATTGTCTAATGATCATAAAAACTCAGGAAGCAATCATCACGACGGCAGCCGGAAAATCAGCTGGCGTTAGTCTCGTTAATCCTCTACTGTTACTTCTGGCGGAACTTCGCCGGAAAATCACCGTCGTCGAAGATTCTAGAAGGCGAGAAGATAGTGTACTCATCAAGCCCGTACCCGAACCCGAAGGTGCAGAGGGGGTTCGAGAGGGGTAAAATGGTCTTTTTGGATGGGGGTCGGAGGTTTGAGGTGGAGGATTTGTTACGGGCGTCGGCGGAGATGTTGGGGAAAGGGGGGTTGGGGACGGCGTACAAGGCGGTGTTGGACGACGGCGATGTGGTGGCGGTGAAGCGGCTGAAGGAGGCGGCGATCGGTGGTCGACGGGAGTTTGAACAGCATATGGAGGTGTTGGGGGTGTTGCGACACCCTAATGTTGTTGGTCTGAAGGCTTATTATTTTGCGAGGGATGAGAAGTTGCTGGTGTATGATTACATGAGTAACGGCAGCTTGTTTTGGCTTCTACATGGTATACTATTCTTTACCGTAGTCATCAAAAATCAAAATTTACTATTTTCTCATAAATAACATTTTAAAACAGAATGTAAGAATTTATATAAAATGTTCCAGATTTTAAGTTATCAGAAAAAATTATATTCTAAATAAAACAATAAAATGTTAAATAGTTCTTTTATTTTTTGGTAGGGGGCAACTCTTAAGCCAAAGAGAGCTCAACCTTGAGATCGATGTATTTGCTCGCGAGCATGACATACGAAGCTTGAGAGCGTAATATAAGCTCTAATTCAGGCTTGAATTTTTTTCATATTCGATTTTAGTTTCTAACACACGGTACAAATTTAGAAGGTCGTTATTTTTTTAACGGTAAAGGGTTTTTAATTACTGGTTAATGTAAGGTATTCATGTAAATAAAGAATAATCATGGGTTCATGTTTCACTCTAATAAAAAATACTTAAAGTTGAGCTAGTTGTTTTTTCAGCAATGAGTTTCATTTTAAGGTTGGGGTGCGGTCCGACTGAAAAACAGATAAATATACCCAATTAAAATAACACCTATTATTTAAAGTAGGCTACGTTTGTTATTCGAAAGAAAAAAGGTTTTTAATAAAAAGAAAAATAAATAACAGATGAAAAGAGCAGGCTGCCCCACTTTCTTTTGATCTGGGGAACAGAAAATCTGTTGTATTTTTCTCTTTTTACCAGCTTTGCCCAACAACTTTCTGTCTTTTCCTATACCTACCTTTACTTTTTTAAGGTTTTTTATGTGCTTTGATCAATTAACTTTTGGATTCTTATGATTCTCATAAAACTTTAAAAGTAGTATTTTCTTAATTTTAATAGGGTGTACTTGTTGAGACATCCTATAATTATAAATCAACACATTAAATTTTTATACGTGTCGTATAAGTGGGTCGTATATACGGAACGTATAACCTCTTTGATTGTCCCCTGAAAATTTTCTTGTAGTCAGTGTTGAAATTTGCTATACGCGTCGTCTAGCTCTATATGTGTCGTATAGGGGGTCGTATAGTGTTATATGCCCCCGAATTTTTCTTGTTTTCAGTGTTTTCGACACTCTACGCCGCGTTATGGCGCTATACGAGACGTATAAGGGGTGTCGATTTATAATTTGAGGTGTTTATGTATTAGGACCCTTTAATATCATAGTACATCCCAGGTCTTATGAATAGTTTCTCTTTAGTTCTTAATTTCTTTAATGGGACTATGGATTTATAAACCTTTGAATCAGAAGTTTACATCACGACACCTGTAAACTACAGTTCAATATGTAAATGTAAACTACATTTTACTTTGCAAACGAAAATTGCAACCAGAGGACCAAGGAGAAAAACCCTTGGACTAAGATTCATGCGGGTAAACTATTGTGACAATGACATCACACGACTAAGATTCTTGTTGGTTTTATTTTATGTTGTAATAAAACAGGAAACAGAGGAGCAGGGAGAACACCCTTGGACTGGGCCACAAGGCTTAAGATTGCAGCAGGTGCAGCCAGAGGTCTAGTCTTTATCCACCACTCTTGCAAGTCTCCTAAGCTCACCCATGGCAACATTAAGTCCACAAACATCCTCCTTGCCTGCGTATCCGTCTTCGGCCTCTCCGCCTTTGCCACCCCAACCACCAACCCAAAATCCAACGGTTACCGTGCGCCAGACCTACTAACAATGGATGCTCGTAAAACCACTCAGAAGTCTGACGTGTATTCCTTTGGGGTCCTGTTATTGGAGCTTTTGACAAGCAAATGCCATTAACGGTGGATGTTGGTGGGACCGGGTATGGTGGGGCCGTGGACTTGCCGAGGTGGGTCCAGTCCGTTGTGCGGGAAGAGTGGACCGCAGAGGTTTTTGATTTGGAGTTAATGAGGTACAAAGATATTGAAGAGGAACTGGTAGGGTTGTTGCACATCGCGTTGGCGTGTACTGCAGCTGCACCGAATCAACGCCCTACGATGGCGTATATTTTGAAAATGATCGAGGAGATACGGAGAGTGGAAGTGTCACCGGGTCATGAGATGCTTGACTCGGTCTCGGATTCGCCTTCTGTAGCTGATGACACATGACTCGTGAGCCGTTGGGGTGTTGTAATTTGCAATTTGTAAAGTAGATTTTGTTTTTGGTTTTCAACCTTTTAGGTAATTTTAGTGTTGTTTACTTGTTGACAAAATTCGGCTAAAACCGTGATTTAATTGGGGGGCGTTTTGTATTTTTTTGTATTGGTTTTGTTGTTGAAATTTATATTTTCTTGGTTCGTTCTCATAAACTAGAGGTGTAGAAAACAAGTACCAACAATCCTACCTGAAGGGGTACTGAAATTGATTTGACAAGAATTTGTTAGGGTTAAACCCTAAACTATTAGTTTGTAATCTACTTCTAACCTATCTCGTTCAAACTGGCTTGAAACCGGATCAGTGTATTCGATCAGGAATGTTTGGCATCTTTGTGTATTGTTTTGTTGTTGACATTTATTGTTTTATGTTCTCTGCTGTGATAAGTTGTATACTTCACAACTGTTTAAATCATATCGGGTAAAAATTATACTTGAAATTTAAAAATTGCTTAGAAAGAAATTTATTATCTTATGTTACTCCTAAATCTTAAATTATACAATGAGAACTAGTTTTAGTAAACTCATATATTACATGAGTTGAATAAATATTAATATAGTAAAATACAAAATGATACTTAAAATAAGATACGATTGAAATTCCGGATGAATAATGACTATAAGTAATAAAACTATAATATCAATTTTAAAAAATAGCTTTTTTTTCCTTTTTAAGAAAAAAATTAAACAGTTTGTTTTAAAAAACATCATTTCAAAAATTCCTTTATTATGACTCTCAATTTTAATTTTTTTTGCTTGTAAAAAATTACTCTTTAAAAACATCTATTTTAAAATATTTGGTATTTTTTTTAATATATTGATGTTTTAGAAAAATTTCTTATTTTACAAAAGTTTGTTTTTTTAAAAAACAGCATTAATATAAAGACCTCTTTTTTAATTTATTAAAAACTATTTTTAATCTAAAAAACAATTAAATAATAAATTTAGTAATTAATGTAATTATTTATTAAAAAAAAAGCGAAAATTTTTTGATGATGATGAATGTTGTTACGTATACTCCCTAGTTACTTTTTTATAGGATAGAAACATTATTTATTAAAAAAGAGAAGCGAAAATTTTTAATGATGATTATACAATGCTATCACGTGTAGTTAATGGGAAGATAATTACGTCTTTATAAGATATACGTAGAATTGTAGAAACATCGTAAACTATTTACGGATTTACCCCTTCGATTCTGACAAGCCCATAACCCTATTTGGGCTTTGGGCCATCGAAATCAGACATCTAGACACGTTTTTATTGTATAAAAAGCTTAAAAGCACTTGGGTTAGGTATGATTGTGAGTTGTGATTCCAATGAATGTCTCAGCGACTCAAATCACCAAAAGAGAAATTAAATAATTGCATGTCGTTGCCGTTAGGGTTGAGTGAATAATGGTTGCGGTAAGTATGTCGAGACTTGATTAAACTCAGCTGAGTTAGCTGGCTTTTATAATCATTTTAAGCTTGCTTAAGTCAAAAGTACTTTAGTAGTTGGGTCAATTATAGGTTTTGTAATTTGTGAATATTTCTTTAGTACATAGAAACTTTTTAATCACATAAGATCGAAAACTTCTAAGAACGAGTATGGAAATTTCTTAGTGAATTTTAACAAGAAGTATTGAATTTGATGTCTCGAATCAGATCAAATGAGTTCTTTACACGGGGGTTCAATCAATGCAATGAATTATCAAAACTGTTTATGAAACAATATGATAGCGGTTAACTTGACGGTTATAAGTGTCAGTAGGAACATGAGTAGAAACATAGTTTTAACAGCCAGCAGATTTTCAATATTAAAAAAGTTACTATCGACTTTCAAACCATTAATAGTAACAAAGTTAGTACCCAAGTTCACACTAGCAACCGAAACCAAAGTTTCTACCAAAAATCATTTTACTCATGCTTCAGTTGCCATCAAAGATTATAGTTACTGCCGAAGTAGCCAATTATTACCGAACTTGTTACTAATGATCAGTTGCTAGCAATCATCTGCTTTAAGCAACTCCTATCAATAAGATGAATCCGAATCAATATCCGTTGCATATTAGACATGACATCTAAAACTTCTTCGCACTTACAAGCCAACTCGATCGCCGCCATGTGTTTTGCCCCTTTTACTCCATTAGAGGTTGTCGCCCTTTAGACCCCCTACTAGGGGCAATGCCTCCAGACTCCAGTCATCTAGAGGGCTTTACCCTCTTAAATTACGGAGGTTACTTGGTTCTAGAAATTAAAACATTTGCGAATAAAATGTGAACTCCGCACTTTATAATTATGTCAATATTTATTCTAAATAAAATTCAGTTATACTAAAATTACCTTAATGTCACTAAAATCACTGATCACTTGAATTATATAATGAATCATATAAAGTTTTAAACTTATCATTGATTTCTCATACAATTTCTTGCATATTAGGAATTCACTATTTTATTAATTCAGATTTGTATAAAACAATGAGAAAAATCCTCTGAAATTCAAAAAAAGTGACAAACTCACCAAGGGAATAGTTTGTTTGAGTTAAGTACATGCCAAACAGGATTTAATTTGAACAAAATACCTCTAATCGTGTTGTTATTAGCTGAGTGCAAGTTTATGCTGGGTGAGCTTGAACTCAGTTGTTAAATAAGATTACCTTCACATTGTATAATTTTGAGGTTTGAGTAAGCATAATATATTAATATGGTAACTTATACATGCTAAATTCATCAGATACAACCTTCAAAAACAAAAGATAATCGATATAAGTTGTTACAATGAACCCTGTTAATATGAGAAGAATTATAATTAATGAAATTAATATTAAGTGCTGTGGGTGTTAAGATGGGTATATCTACTTACAATGGCGGACCTAGGTAGAGGGGTGGGGGAGGCAGCCGCCCCGCGTAAAAAATGTAGTGTTATATGTATACGAAAATCCTAAACGCCCCTTTAAAATTATGCAATTGCCTCACTTTCGTTCACATGAAAAAAATTCCTAGGTTCATCATTGTGTACTTAAGCTATTTGTTCAAATGTATATTCAATTTAAATTGACTCGCTTTCTATCTAGATGCAAGCCTTGACAACCTTTCGAAAGGATGTTGTGTAAGCTTTCTTGCAACAAATGACATGTTATATATCTTATATTACTTCTCTCGCTGCACTCACTTGTCAATAGTCACCTAGGACGTCACATTCCGTGTTGATCGATTAATAGAAAGTCAAAATCGGGCTTGAATCCACTTCCCCAATCTATGGGTAACATAATGTAGATAAGTAGTGTTCGCCAACATAACACGACCAGTATAGGTCACGGTTCATTTCAAAGCATTGTAACCCCTTACACCCTTTGCCAATTACCCGCCTCAGCCAATAGCAGTGGCGGAGCTTGAACACTGAGCGCGGGCGAAATTAATTTTTTTAGGGGGACGAACTCGATATTTTTATAAAAATTTACACTACCGGATCAAAAATTTACACTATCAGACTAAAAATTTACACTACCGACAAAAAAAGAGGGGGGCGGCGCCCCCGGCCCTTGCTATCCTCCGCCACTGGCCAATAGGTCCCACCAATTCATAGGACTCGAAGATTAAATGAATGTAAATCTTCGTGTAACGCATGCCTTTTACTCAACATTTAGCTTCAATCATGTTGACTTTTCTTCATTCAACAATCAACATCCTATGATTCATACGAGAAAAAAAACATTCACATGTTCGTACTAATAAAGGACAACATAATATCTTACGGATGACCAAAACAATATGTACAACTAGAATGCAAGTTGTACATCATAGAGTTAAAACGTAAGTTAACTATTAATTTATTAGGCGCAGTGATACAATTGTCGATATGTCCGAGTGGTTAAGGAGATAGACTTGAAATCTATTGGGCTACGCCCGCGCAGGTTCGAACCGTGCTGTCGACGAATATTTTTGAAACTTCTAATTGTTTTTTGTGTTGAATGTAATCACTTAATAATATATTAATTTCCTGTTAAATTTGTCTATTTGTTTTCTTAATATTAAAAGCCTTAGGAAATGATACGAAGTTGATCTAGACGTAACATATTTATACTTGGAGCAATGGATAGTGAAATTGTGCAAGAAAATAATAATTCAACTAACTTGAAAAGCGCATAACTTTCGCTCTATTTGAAGTTACGGGGATGTGAGTAATGGACCGAAACATCCTAACAGTCTTGATCATGTGACAGTCGTTAATGGATTGTCCCAAATAGAATGCGGCCACTTATGAGAGTTACTAACTCATAAACTCAAAGATGTACATATAGAGTTTAAGAATAAGACTAGAATTATGGGAGTTTGAAACGAAGTATAGGCAACTTAATCTTACCTTACAACTTCTAAACCTTTACCTTCATGTTATCGTTGTCATTGAGTTGAACTGCGTCTCGTTCTTTTGAACAGACATATTTTTCCTTGGATTCATTTTCTTTGTTGAGTGTAAAAAAGAATAGAATAAAAGAGAAAGAGAGGAGAAGAAATAGAGTATTTTTGCTGTAAAAATTGGTAGAATAAAACTGGTATTTATAGGAACATATTAATTTATCTATTTAAGAAAAAGTCCAGCGGTAATAGCTGTTTGCCAACGTTCGAAAGCATCGAATTGGTGAGGCTTAAGCCGGTTCACAAACACCTTCTCCTAACCCGCGAGCCCAATCCGGCGCAAGCCTAGCGGCGGTATACCTTATATACCCGCCTTACTCGTGGCCTTACCAGCACTCGAGCCCCTCCACCCTTAAAGATAATCTAAAACCCGCATTGAGCTCTTTTACGTAAACGAGCAATGTTGCCTGGGCACTGCAACATGACCACGCATAGCTACGTGTTTGCGTACTTTGTTACACGTGTTGTGACAACTGACATGAACATTAACACACTCATAAGTCAAGAACCATGGATTGTGAAATGGGTGAATGTCACAATCCGTCTAATTGAAAAATGTTGCCTTCTGAATTTAGATGTCATAGGTGCGTTTTGAAGAATCAAGGTTGTATGGAAGGCTTTAGATTACCCCACAGAAGTTTGGTCCAAAAAAGGTGTGAAGAAATAACGAGAATTCATGAAGTCTAGATATTTCCTAAGAAGTATCATGACTTGGTTACTAGTACAAAGTTATTTATAATACTATCAAGATTTTGCTAGTAAGTAGTATAAAGTTTCTTTTGTGGATAATTCTAGAATAAACAAATCTATAATGGTAGTATAAGTATGGAAAGATGCCTTATTTGCAAACCATCGCATATGTTCCTAAAAGATCCGAAGACCCCCAATACTAGTTCTTCTTTAAGGCTTCTTTGATAATGTTTTCTTTCTTAGTAATAAAGCTCTTTGGTTACTTGTCTTCTGTCCCGCGGTCTCTCGTTAAGATTTATTGTCAAATGAGATAAAGGTTGATCTTAAAATAATCTAAGAGCTGCACAAGTGAATGAAAATCACTCGATTACATTATGATCACAGTTATGTTCGACATGGACCCAAGAATTGTAACTTCTAACACATCAAATGAAACGTTATATTAGGGTATTGTATATAGTATTTCCATAATTCTTTTGTAATGTTTTTCTATTATCAAGAACAACAAAAAGTCAAAAATAACTTCACACCTAATTTATTTAAATAACCAAGCCATTTTGGGATAAATTAAAGATCATAAACTCGAATCCTGTACTTGGTTCTTGTTTGGTAAATTATTTAAAATTATAAAGTATTACTTTAAACATGATGTAACAAGTCTTAAGAGATAAATGTAAAGAGAATTTCTTAAAATTAACATTTATGCAATTGTAGACTTATTTGTCAGTAGGTATTTTATACAATTAAATTAATTCACTATTTTCTATAGAGCTTTTAAAATAATTAGAATCTTATAACTATAAATTATTATTCTTAATATATATATATTATATTATATATATATATATATGTGTGTGTGTGTGTGTGTGTGTGTGTGTGTGTGTGTGTGTGTGTGTGTGTGTGTTTGTGTGTGTGTGTTTTTTTTACAACTTAATTATAAAATATAATATATTTGCAATGAAAACGTAAGCATAATTAGACTTCAATCATCCTCACTTCATCAATCACATATGTTGGCAAGTCATATTAGAACCACAGAAAGCTAAACACTCTACTTGATAAATGTTACTTTGATTTCTTATTATTTTTCGTTAATCTTAATCTTAAGAGCTTATAAAATTTAATTAATATAAGGAATTTGATCAAATCAAATGGTACTTAGGACTATGACACTTAAAGTAGATCAAATCAAATGTCAAAAAGCAGATCAAATCAAATGTCATTCTCATTGTAAATTTCAATATAAGGAATTTGATCAAATCAAATGGTACTTAGGACCATGACACTTAAACATGTTAAAAGTCTCAACAACTCCATATTTTGACTACCAACGAGATAAGATTATATTTTGAATGATTCATTGGTTTGTGTCTCAAAAGCATTGGTTCCATATTGATCAGTTAGATGAACATCAACAATCAATTATATGAACATCAACTATCACTTTCACTTTTAGTTACAACTCTTAACATATTAGGCAAATATTTTTTTTTAATTTTAGGAAATAATATAATATTTTTTATTATCTAAAATACATGTAGCAAAGAGTTTATCTAAATGAAGTAGTATCATTAAGGCACGTGTTTGGCAAGATTCACATAAAATAGATTTTGCAATTATTCATGTATGACACATAGGATAATAGTTGTATTGCCGAATAAGACCTCACAAGTTTGAGAATAACCAATGACTTTTCACATAGAATCTTTCATGAAATGAAATAAGTGGTTGATGTTTAATTGGTTTTATGTTTCAAGTATGAGTAACTGATGTTATAAATACATAATTTTGTTCTTTTAAGCTATTATTAGTTTATATGTTCAATGAAATATTTAGGAATCCTTGAAAATTTATTATTTTATAGATCTAATAGCACGTCATTTAATCAATCTAACGTGTAATCTTTAAGTCATAACCAAACAAAAAACTATTAACTTAACGAGTTATTAATTAAGTAATCGGACATCAACCAAAAGGCATTTGATTTAATGTTACTAGTGTGTGTTACTAGTTGTCCATCCTAGAGTTCAACTCTCGTATTGGACAAGTAATATAGATTTTAGAGTATATTAAAATGTGTAATAAGGCATTAAATAACCAAGATTTAACGGCCTATGTGTATTATCAAATCAAATGCCTTTTAATCCGTTATATATCCTATTTGTCAATGACTTCGTTTTAATCTGTCTCAAATCAGCCACGACGCTTTAAGGTGACCTATAAGCTATGTTAGAGAAACCAAATTCTCAACATGTTCTCATCGGTTGGTCCCACCAACATCATTTCTTCACCTAATTATGAAACACTAATTGGAAAAGACTATAGATTATAATTACTTTGATTTGGATTATCAATTATTATATTCAGACGAGGCATGCTTATCAACTATTTCCGTAAGTATAGTTCAATTGTTCGACCTAACTATAAGATTTATCAAATGAATGAAGGTCAAAATTTAACTAATATATGCCATAAATGAGTAATTAATCTACAATTTGGATAAAAGAGGAGTCAAGCAAACAGTGGGGGTCAAACACTCGATCACCTTGATCTTAGGGTTTCTTGGGCCTTGGCTTCAAGTGACGGACACGATTGAGAGTCAAAAGCTTTGGGATATTTGAAGTGAGTAGCGTTCTATGACAAACGCTACTAGAAAATTTGGGTATTTGTGACTGGTTTGCAACCAAACACATAGGTTATCGAATACCGCAATCAAAGCAGTCACGGTCTCACAAGTCAAAACTTTAAAAAGTTGCATTTAACCAATTATTTAGTATGAATATATCCAATAATCTAGGTTTTATGTTTCTTATGAGAAATGAGGATGCATAATAAAACGATTAAGGTTTATTTATGAGGTTACATGACGGAACAAATGCTTTTGTTGAAGATGAATGTATTGGTACGTAGCTAGAGAAGCTTAATGTACAATACTTTTATTTAATTTAAATATATTATTGTAATTTGTTTATTCTTTTTGTTGGTATACTTTTTATTGTGAACCGAGTTGTATAAATGTGTTTTTGTCTTGACACACACGCACAAATTAACACATATTTTTCATTCTTGTTTGTGAAACTTTTCAAGTATATTACAAGGAAAACATCATTTTAACCATAAATCGCTTTTTGATAAAATCAATATGGAGACGTGCTTGGTAACAATGCAAATTACAAAACTAAAAAAGTTTATTCGTAGCAGTATTTGACTAGGTAAGAAAAGGTGTGAATGTGTAACCAAAAGATCGATAATCTCAACATGTGTCTTATATCGATGGTACCTACATGCATACATCATTTTATTAAGGTGTGGTTACTGTTTGCATATGAAAAATAAAGATGGAAGCAAATAAGAATAGTAAAAATAATAGTAGTAGTTGTTGTTATAATGATAGGAAGAAAAGTTAAATAAAAATACTAAGAGAAGAATAATAATAATTAAGAAAATAAAAAATATCAAAAAAACCCAATAATAGTAAGAGAATGTTAAATAAAAGGTAATAATAATAACTAGAATCTGAACCCACGTGTTGCTGTGTTGCTGGGGGTTCTTTTGTGATGGAGTGATTATCTTTCTCATCCAAGATTCTAATCTTCCTCCTACTCTTGAACATCTTCTATCAAGGTCAGTGAACACCAAACAACCTAACCATTCTAGTGCAATCGATGGTGGCAAACTCCATTAAACCGACTCACCCACTTTATTCGTGTTTCATCCTCCTAATCCCTAACATCTTTCAACTGGCGATGTTAAAAAAAGATGCTGGTTACAAAGCACAAGAACATCACTATAATCACAATCCTTTAGTTAAATAACAAAAAGAAATAAAGTACATGAGCTTCTATAAATAATATCTATCTATAAAAATTACTCCAAGTACTATACCTTGTTAGCTGGAAATTAATGGGAAGGAAATTACTTGTCTTAATCACATGGCTGGGAGAGTTTGTAAGAGATCAAATTTTAATGCCCGTATTCAAACCTACAAAAATTCCCTGGATGAACCGACACATTGGTTTATAGTATATATAATAATTAAAGTAATAATAACTAAACTAAAGGAAAAAGAAAACCTAAAAAATATAATATTGTTGGGGAATGGAAAAAAAAGGGTAAAAAATATATTGGGGGTGGTGGCAAAAGAAATGAGAATGGAGAAGTGCTAATTGCAAGATTTAAACATTACACCTCCTTGATCAATGGAGTGTGGATGCCTGATCACATGAGTTTGCTTACTATTTGTTATTCATCCGGGAAAATATATGTATAATGAGTGTTTCACGTGGAAGTTTTGAGTGGGATTAGCACTCTTCATTCGTGACTGTATAAATTTAACCGGAAAATCTTAAAATGCATGAATTTCATGGATATGTGACGACATTTGGTTGGCTTTGTCTTTGACTAGGTAAATTTTGCTGAGAAGTGCCAAAACACATGAAGTTTGTCGTCAAAATGATGTTATTTAATTGATTCTGTCATGACTGCGTAAAATTTGTTAGATAGCATCACAAAACATGATTTTCACTGCGAAACTTGTAATAAAAGTGATTTTTAAACATATGTAAATTTCTTACATGTTAAACTTCTATAAAAATATCGTTTCTTAAATGATTATATAATTTTAAGTTTGATTTAAGTATCATATAAATGAATGTTTAGAGTAATAACTATGTGAATTTTTCTTAAAATACATAGCACACACCATCTATTTTATACATACTCTATTATTAAAATTATCACATAACACTGTACAAAAGTTAAATAATATTTATTATGGTAGAAGGTACACAACTTTATTATCAGGATGTCACTTGGGACACGTATACGCATATATGTGTCTCTCACATCAATCTCCACATCAATCATACGCAAACATCCTAGACTATAATTCAAAATCCACACGTAACGGTGGGTCGTTTAGGTTCAAACCATTTTGCACCGGGTTGAGTACGCAAATTCAAAAGGAGAACCAAATTGGCAAATGAATGAATGATACCAACTTATATTATGGGTCACATTTAGAAAGGAGTTTTCTCGAGTTTGTGAAATGAACAATGCATTGCCCTTGTAAATTCATTAGAAGAAAATAAAATAATACAAAAAACTACCAAGATTCAAATTTACAAATAAGTTTAGTACTCCAGATAATTCTACAGTTATTTAAGTATTAAATTCATCACAAACTTATAAAAATATGGTGTATGTAATTAACGATAAATTCCTTTAATCTCTAATTTGCTTTATCTTTATAAAGTATCACTAAAGTAGCTGCTTAATGTATAGCTCCTCTTAAAGATCTCAACAAAATTATTATATTATTCCGCTTTAGAAATCTAAAAAGTTGGCATTATCTTCTATAACTATTAATTTCAAGAAACATTTGTACGAGAACCATACCACTATCAATTTTACGATTTTATAATGACACTAGCTTTAGTAAACCCGTGTATTACACGGGTTGAATAAACAAAATATTAAATAGAATAAAAATTATTAATTATAAAACAATATACTAAGACATGATATGATTAGAATTACGTATACGTAATAACTATAAGTAATAAAACAATAATATGAACTTTTTTTTTTTTTTTGATTTTTCCAAAGATAAAGTAAACGTTTTGTTTTAAAATAATGTTTTAAAAGATTTTCATATTTAAAAATTTTCTTACTATAACTTTCCGTTTTAATTATTTCTTTATAAAAAATTTACTTAAAAAACTAATTTTAAAATATTAGGTAAAAATAGTTAGGTTTTAAAAAAAAATTTATAAAAAACTATTTTTATAGAAATAAGATTAATAAAAATATCACTTTCTTAATTTATTAAAAAACTAATTATAATATAAAAATAAATAAATATTATTATTAGTAATTAATGTAGTTATTTAATATGAGAGAGAAGCGGGAAAAGTTTGATCAGAATGAATGTAATATTGGCACGTGACACCTACATTTACCCTTTTATTAAAGTATGAAGATTTTAAGCACGAGATTTAGAAATCACCTTATAATATATTTGAGAATGACATTATTGTTTTTTTACATCATTTTATAAGAGATTAAAAGGATTTTTGTCTTTTACGATTTAAATATGTTAATTATTTTTCACAGATTTAAATTTACAATTGTTAACTTTTAAATCAACTTCTTTCATGATTTTGGATGATTATAAATTTTTGATACATTAATATATTATTAAAAAATATAAATTATAAAAACAAACATTTAATTCACTTTCATTTGAATATGATATTGTTTTAGTATATATTTTTTTTAAATATAGCTAGGTCAAGACTTGTTGATATATATACACTAAAAATATATAAACCTGAAGTCACGCTCTCTAGTATGGAGCGTTTTTACTTTCTAGTATCTATCATTACCTCGACGCTAGATCACCATCTTTCACTTTAATTTATACACATCTTTTCTTTCCTCCCATATTCACCCTTTTTATTTTTCAAATCAAATAATACTACATAATAAAAATATTATAATTAATGCATAGAGAGGTGAGAGAGATGAAGTGTACGTGCGGTGGAAATCCATTGTAGTTTTGAGCATACTGCGATGCCTCACCGAAGCTACTCCTGTACTTGTTCGATCTCGAGCGAGAGAGAAATTAAGAAAGCTTTCAATTTATGTAATTTACTTCTTAGTTTAGATAAGTGTGGGATGATAAAAAAAAAAAAACACAAATTCTAAGGGAAAACTAGAAACAATTAACTGGACATGTAATGATATGGTATTTAACTATCTAAGTATGAAGTTGGTTTATTATATATATATATATAATTCTCTTGATGGAAGACGTGTATGCCATTAGCTGAAACCTTCCTTATTACGTGAATATGTTTACCACATTGGAACTGTGTATTTATATATATAAATATATTAAATTATTATATCACATAACCTTAAAGATAATAAATACTATATTATACTTTGTGCTAAACTTTTGAAATTATTACGAAAATAAATCTTTAGAAGTGTAGCATACTTTAAGTACGCTTTATAATTCGATTTAAAGAAGTGGTTTCGTGTAGTTGACATCCAATTTATTATTAAATACTACAATCCATGTAGCACATTTCGTTTGTGCATGCATCTATATCTCTCACATACAGTCTCCTCTGTGATCAAACCTAATACGTATGGTTATATATATGTGACATATTTAGATCAAATATATATATATATATATATATATATATATATATATATATATAGACAATATGGTAGAACATGATCACCATGATCAACCAAAATCTTCCACCACCAAGATGAGGCTATTTGGGATCATTGTCTCCAATGATCAAAAACCACAACCACCCTCCAAAACACCATCTTCCTCCTCCTCTAGCAGTAAATACGAGTGCCACTACTGCGGTCGCATGTTCCAAAATTCACAAGCTTTAGGGGGCCATCAGAACGCTCACAGGAATGAACGTCAGCACTTGAAGCAATCACAATTGCAACCAAACCGAAACTCCCACAAAGGCCCGATGGCGGTTCCATCCACGGCCACCACTTCTTCTCGGTGGGTCTACAATATCCCATACCCCGTCCTGGATGATGGCTACCCGTTGCAACCTGTTCGGTCCACCGCTAGCGAAGGTAAAGGACCGGGGACGTTGATGCCAACTTTGACAAGCGTTGGGCCTCAGCTTAATGCTCACGTTGTTGATGGTATAAACTTGCATCTGAAACTTTAAGACGTTTTCCGATTTTAACTACTAGGATCTTGTAAATGATGAATAAAGTATACACGTAAAGTACTTTTTAAATGGTATTTTTTTTTCTTTTATAAAATTATGATACTTATACTGTTTGTTTAACTGTACTAAATAGAATAATTGGTAACTAGGTTTTTACCCACCGCGTGTTGCGTCGGCGTTTGCTGCGTAATAAAGTATAGATTACGATCGGCCAACTCGTTCCCCAACTAAATTTACGAAAACGTAGAGTAACTCGAATTTTTACCAATGAATGAAAACGTGTTATATTTGACCCAACTATTTTCAAAACAAATTTATATCGAAACGTTGAGCAACTCAAAACGTATATAAAAAACATATGTATTGACGTCGTATGCGATGTGATAGAGTATATATTACAAAAACGCCAGACTCGTTTTTGAGTTAAATTTACATCGAAACGTATTTTATATCGTCAAATGAAACATATTATATTTGACGCAACTCGTTTCCCAACTAAATTTATGTTGAATCTTTTTTATACCGTCAATTGAAACATATTATATTTGTCCCGATGCGTTTTTCAAACAAATACAACAAAAGACAATAATAATTGTTCATTAAGTTTCCAAATTAACATATATATAATATCATGTCATATTATTATATTATTAATTATTAATTTAACTAAAAACAATGAAAAAAAATAAAAAAGAGGTTTCGAACCATAGACGTGTGTTTCCGAATTAAAGGCTCCTACCAACCTCTCTTAAGTCTTCATTTGAATCATATTGTCAACTCTTGTTAATTAAATTGGAAATAAACTGATAATAAAAAATAATATAAATACTGTAAAAACCGACATAGCGGATTAATATATATATATAATATATAATTTATTGTAGGACAACTAAAGAGCGGATGAGTACTTTAATTAATGATAAGAGGGGTAGCATCTTACACATCATTCACGATTTAAAGGGTATGTAAAATAATTGGATGAGATTTCGTTCAAAAAAAAATGTAAAATCTGCAATCGATGATCATTTGTTTTTCTGTAAAAATAAGAAATAAAGTGGATGTCCTATAATTATTTTATATAATCCTGATTCCAAACCGTAGGTTTTTTCCCCTATTCTCATTTCTCCATCTCTTTTGACAACTTGTATAAGAATTAGTCCTATAATGTTTATTTTCTTTATGATTTAAAACTAAAAGAAATAACAATAATAAATAATTTTATATTTAAAACGTTTTTAGAACATACTTGTAGCTTAGTTAAGGAAAATTATTGGGCGTAGAAGGCCTAATACACTTATTATGTATTTGGACTCTCAAAAGTTAGTGAGCTAGAGTAGGGCTGTTCAAATAGCTCGATGCTCGAAACTCACTCGAACTCGTTCGAAAAGAGGTCGGATTTTTGCTCGTTTGATTTTTGGCTCTGTTGTAAACGAACCGAGCGGCTCGGTTCGGTTTGAAAAGGTACGCTCGAATTTCGCTCGAATTATTTTTTAATTTAGTTTTTATATAGTATATATTTGTTAATTTATTTAGTCATTTACCAATTACCACTATTTTAATTATTTAGTCAAAAAGACAACAACCCTAATATAAAAACCCTCGTTCTCTATTTCTCTAATCACGTTATCACTTCACAAGTTAGCAATACCATCACCACTTCACTAGCCGTTCCCCGTATCTCCCCACCTCCCTGCCGACCGCCGACCTCCGGCACCCCGAATCCCCCATCTCCCTGCCGACCACCGACCACCTACAACAGCCTGACCTCGTATGTCACATCACTGTCTCCGAGTCTTCGATAGTCTAACCGTGCATCCCCGCCTACGAACTCCAAAGTCCGACCTAATTCGGTTGTTCCTAATCATGATTCTTGAGGTTAGATTTTTCTTTGATGATTTGGTTCTTAAAGAAAATTTGCAGAAGAATTAGGAAAGATACTACGGTGATTATCACCATTGATACATAATATGATAAACTATTAAAATGATAAAAACTTTGAACATTAGAAGTATTTGAGAAGATACTAGTTTGATTTTAATTTATCTAGTTTAGAATATTGATTTTATTTGTTATTTTTTTGAATTTGGGTTGGAAGTTGGAAATTAAAAGTTGAAACTCTTGAATAAATTATTAATTTTGTTTTAAATTGTAACATGAAACCGAGCAAAACCGAGCGCTCGGTTTAAACCGAACCGAGTTTGAGCATGAAGTTTGTGCTCGAATTTGTAAGTTCGAACCGAACCCGAGCCGCTCGTTTTGAAACCGAACCGAGTTCGAGCAGAGCTACGTTCGGTTCGGTTGGGTTCGTAGAGTAGACCTAGTAGCCACTTCTTTCACTATGTTGGGCCCAATCCTGTAAGTGTGTACAGGTAGTGGATTAATTCGATTCATTTATTTAGTATAACTTGTTAGAATATACTTGTAGTTTGTAGACTAGATAAAGTCTCTTTGTTTAGAAACTTCCTTCAGAACGTAGTAAAACACTAGGACACAAGATAAACCAAGTATGGTGCGTAGGGGATTCATTGAGACAGTGAGACTTGATTAGTAAGCATAAGTTAGACACCAACAACGATCCGTATACTTGTTATTTGACCATGATATTATTTAATCAATAATCTAGGGAATCTTCCTGCTATATGTATAATACTTAGGAATTGTTTTATTGAAACTGAAAAAGTCCATGAGGGCTAGTTCATCGAGAACTAATAGTCAGGTCAAATCTTCATTTTTGAAATCCTTCACAGAATAATTAAATGTGTCAAATTCGATTGAACCATAATTATCTTTGGTAAACAAACATACATATCTTTGGCCTCAAGGGTTCTAGTTGGCATGTTGAAATTTAGGAAACACTAAAATTATTGTAAGGTCCGTCATGATTAGGGTTAGGGTGTAGTTAGGGGCAGTCAGTGGATCGTGGGTAGCAGCAGCAACCACGGACGGAGAGGACGAGGTTTTCCGAAGACATGAACCTTATTTTGGATATTTGTAACCATACAGAAAGAACAAATGGTGTTGGGTCTTCCAGCGACATTGTCTTTTTCAGCCATCGTGATGATCCGAGAAAGAGGAGACAAAAAAGAAAAAGAAGAAGACGAGGCAGAGCTAGGATTGCTTTGATACCATATAAAATATCAAAATTATCCCTTAATCATTTCATTGTAATAATGAGAACAAATACCCTAGAAATAGATCAAGATACACGATACAAGATACAATGAATAGTTACTAAATTTGATAATTACATTTCAGTGGCAAACCCGAATTTTCTTTCGATGGGGGCGGAAATTTGTAGTTCATTTAGGTATTGTTATATAATAAATTTCTTTGTCCGGATCGGGTATGGACATAATCAAAATTTAAAACTTCTATTCAAAAGTTCATAAATCATAAGCTATAATTAAAGATTCTATATTTCTTAATCCCTAATCACCTAATCATCTAAAATAAAAAAAATAACTATATAAAACATTAAAACTCTCAAATACTTAATAAACTTAGGATGGGCGGCTGCTTCCCATTTAAATAACATAGGTACGCGCATGTTTATATTTGCTAATAGATAATTTATGTTGTTTCCAAACTATGCTTTTTCATACTGCAATAGGATTGGTATTCATATTACAACAAACGTATCTGCTTTGCTAGAGTTCTCTCCCGATTTTGTTGCTTCTTTTTCTTGATTTTCACTATTGATTTTGCTGCTGGATATTGAAGTACTTTTCGTTGTTTGATTTGCACATGATTTTATTGTTGTTCATCATTGTTGGTATTTCGTTTCGAAAATTATAAATCTCTTTTTGCGAGACCTTGTATCTGTTTTATTATAAGGTGTTCCTGGTTTATGTTGTTTTTGCAACTATAGCCTGGCTTCTACTTTATGTTTTGCGCTGGATATGCTTTTTAAGCTGTTCAAATGGTTGCATTTTGCTTTCTGTTTTGGGAGTTGTATGCTAATGATCATATTTTGTTATAGTAGCTAATTGTGTTATGGTGCATCTTCTAGTCTTTCTTAGCGCTATTTGAATATGATTATTTTATTACTTCTCAATAATTATCTAGTTACTTACTAGTTTAAATGATTGTATTTTTTTGTTTCAGAGAAGCATATTACTAGAAAACAGAAAACATGATAGTTTCCTAGCGAAATTTCCGATGCAAGTAATTGTGTCACAAACGCAACCCGCTTAAGAGAGTTTTCCCAAATAAACTCAAATTTTGTTGCAAATTTACAATAAGGTAGCGACATAGCAAAAAAACAGTAATAAATAAAAGGAAAAATGTTTAAATAAAAAGGCTTCTAAAATTAAAAATGTAAGAAGTAATCTCAACAATCAATCTTTTTAATCAATAATTGAAATCAAATTGTAAGAAAAAAGTTTGTTATAGATGTATTCTAGGCATGTCAACTTTTGTTGACCTTTTTTTAAGTTTTCCTATTTTTTTAAATATTCATAAATTTTATATACGACATTACTTTTTTTAATAAAAGTTACAACATAAAAACGAGCGTTTTTTATCTTTAAAACGAGTACAATATTGTTATATAAAAAGACAACAATTTTTTTGTTTACATTTTTAAGCTCGTTACTCTCCATTGTGTCTTTATGCAGTTTATTGTGTCTTTTTGTTTATTATTATGTCTTTTTTAATACTGTTGTGTTTTTCTAGTATGATGAATTCTAAAAACATATAAAGGTGTGACAACTTGTTACGTATCTCTATTATGTAAAATACAGTAATAAATTAACAACCAATTAATTGAATATATACATTAAAAGCAATGATAAAGTAACACAATATCTCATTGTGTTTTCTGATAGTCTTTGTGTTATCTTAAATAGTATGAGTTTTGAATAATACATTGGCGAAATAACATCATTGCGTACTTATATTTGTATAACACAATGATAGATAATAATACGTTTATATAATCTATAAAAAATAATGACAAAAATAACACATTATGTTGTCTTCAACAATATGAGTTTTGAAAAATATATTGGTGAAATTATATCAATATGTACTTTTAATTGTAAAACATAATGATAGATCTAATCTATAGAAACTTTTGATAAAAATAACACAAAATTATCTAAAACATAAAACACAATGATAAATATATATAACAAATGATATTGAATATATGACATAATGAACTGATATTACACAATAAACGTACAAAACATAATGAGCTGAAATATTTGACACATGCTCAAATATTAATGCCCTCTTTTTAAAACAATAGAACAACACATGTAAAGCATACAATTTTTCTTAGGTTTTTTTTAATTAAATACCCTTTTTACTATAACCTTAAACTAAATAAAAATTTCATTATGTCGCAAAAGTGTCATAATTTAAAATTTAATAATAATATAACTATTATTTTTCTCGGAAATGTGTCGCAAAATTAGAAGTTCCTTAAAAAATTTAGTTCACAATTGTAATAATATTAAAAATAAAGTTAATGCTAATAATAATAATTAAGGGATGTATAGAGAAAAGCTTATAAAATTCCTATTGTTTTTTTTTTTGTCGCATATGTGCCTTAGATATCGTAGGAATTTGTCACAAATAATTTCCTATGTGGTATTCTTCGGCAAAAGAAGTTGTCACCAATTTGTCTTAGATTCAGTTTTCCTTAACATTTTTGATGAAAAAGTGTGAAGGGCGATTATTTTTTTCCCTAAGTAGGTGTATAAACATGTGTATGCATGCCTATGTACATATATACACACAATGATATATACAAACGTGTATAAATAATATATTTGACGCCTATACGCTTGCATAATAAGTAAAGAATGTAATAGAATGATCCGTCGATCATATATATTCTAGATAAATATGGTGTCAAAACCATGCTTCTTAAAAATTATACTATTCTATGAGTAATTAACAAAGTCTATGTAAAGACAAGTGAATAACTGCTGTGAACATATAGGACGCGTAAGAGGAGTATCTTAATTTGGGTTTGTTACGATTCTGTGTTTGTTGATTAGATTCTTTTGTCTTTAGTTAGGTTTTGTGATTGCTCCGATTAATAAGTCGGTCTTTGAAAGTTTAAGCTTTCAATGTTTTATTATTCAAGTGATGTGATTCCAACAAGTAAAGAACTATGTACAAAACAAGATGCTTGTTTTTAACATGGAAAAACCCATTAATCACCTAGCTTAAACTCTTAAACTGCACTCTTGTCGTGGATAGAACCATGACCTCTTCTCTAAGAGGTGTGTGCCTGCTGGTCCTGCATGCGGTGGCAAAATGCTTCTTTTTAAATGGATAAAAAGTTGAACTGATAATATATAAAAGTTTGGGTTATATATGACTATGACTTAAATACTTTAGTTTCATAAACATTTTAATCATATTGACTTCGAAATGTGTAGGAAATACGCGTCAGAGAATTTTTCACACGACAGCTTTTCTGAAGAAATCATTTTTGTTTGAAATCGACCCCAAATGAACATTTTATCATTTCCCAAAAATTATGGCGTAGCGATCCAGTTTTCTAATAATGAAATTGGATCATATGAACACAGAAATCTTACATAAGATGGTCTAATTTTGCAAAATTAAACCCTAACTCAACAGATTTTATGATCCAAGGTGTGGCTCTTAACAATTATGATATTAACTATAATGATCACTTGACATGATTTGTTAATAAGGCCTTAATTAATCGGTTTCGTTTTATTTCCCAAAATAATACTAGCATTACCGCTTATCTTTTCAAGGCACTCATGATTCATTAGAGTCGTAGTTAAGTTTGCAATTGAACATATTTTGCAATCGTTATTATTAGGTGGGTATGGTGACAGTGTAGATCGTTTCCATAAAATCAGTGAGAGAGGTAGGGAACTGAAAAACTGGTACAATGCCTAAACTGTGAACATACGATAAGAAAAGTCTTAACTGTTTGGTTTTCATTTATGAGGTATTTATTGACATACTTTAAGGGTTTCAAAAACGTATTAATCATAAATGCAAGTTTATATAAATAATATAAAGTAACCCATCTTTAACGGCATTTAAAGTAACTATAAAATGATTAATAATAATAATAATCTTAATGAGGATACCGGCATTGTAGTTTTTTTTATGAAAAGTGTAGAATAATATGTATTAGTGATCACTATGTATAAGATATAAATAAATGATTACAAAGAAATTTAAAAAAATAATGTCTACTAATGTGAAGATAACTAGTAGAAATATCCGCGCGTTGTGACAGTACAGTTGTTGAGTGATTTTTTAGGAATTCGATTTTAATCAGTATCGGCTCGGTGCGTTATGACGTAAATTAAAAAATCAAATTATAATTTCAAAAAAAATTGAAATTCATAAGACAACTATATTACAATTACGTAAACAATTACGTATATTACAAAGTCTTTAACACAACTATATTATCCCAATAAAATTAGTGAAAGCATGGGTGACATTTGTGGTCGGAAATCGCTTATTACCTAGATTTTAGGGGAGGGTTTCGTTTTATGAATGTAGGTTAGAGTTTTATGATCATCGGAGTCAACTTTCGGTGATGATTTGCATAAACCAGAGAAAGTTAATGGAGAAATTGTCAGCACAAATTATTATCTTGATTGTTATTGAGTTGTTAACAACCGGCAAGGGAAAGGAGAAGATGGATTAGTGCTTAATCGCAATGAATGAACGACATTTAAAGTAAATGGTGGTTTTGTTTGGCCATGTGTATATGCTTTAACATTTGTATTATAAGCATCATATGTTATACTTTATTGTAAGAACATAAATGGAATAAAATGATTAATTTTTGAATTTAAGCATGATTTTTCATATGAGTGTATTAATCCATATGTAAAATTATCATTATATCCTCCTTTCACTTTTATTATAAAAGATATAGATAAATGTTAAAATTATTAAACTCACAATATATCCCTAGAAAAATATTAGTATTATAGTTATTATAAATATCAATACATATATATATGAGTTATATACTTAAATATTTAAATAAAATAATACTTAATCTAAATAGTATTTAGTTATAAAAATATAATTAATAAATATAAATTTAAATGTTAATTTATATTATTATAAATAAAATAAAATTTAATGAAAGTTAATTAAATAATATCATATTATTAAATAATGTATTAATAATGTGTATTAAATAATACAATAATTAGAAGAAGTTAATTAAATGGGGGCAAAAGTAAAAGTATTGCATAAAGTACTTGTATTATATGCTTAAAATGTTGTATAAGTGTCTTACACTTTGAATAAAATTAACATCTTATCCTTCTAATATGCATTATATCGTAGTATAGATATAAATTCTAATGTAAATGAATCTTTTATATAATAATATGTAATCTAAATCTCAAGACCCTTGATAATTTATATATGTTGTAAACGTTTAAACCAATTAAATAGATATTTAAGGAAGCACACAGAGTTAAATGTTAGTTGATGTAATTTTTCAGTGATGCATAGGATAATCTTTACGACATTACTCTTGTTAATTCAGTCTATATAATTATGTACATGATATATCTACTTTTGGATACATGAATTCTTAAGAAAATTCATGTAAGACGTATTTTATGTTATCATGGACTAGACACTCATTTATTTCAAAATATAAAAAAATGAGACAAAATGAGAAATTGAAATATTAGTGTAATCAAGGCTATTTTAATTCAATTTGATTTACCTTAGAAAAAAAGAGAAATTGAAATATAAGATAAAAAGTGTGTAATGCACGTTCATTCAATTAAATATATTTTGATTTCTGGAATGAGAGAACCATTCTTAGTTAACATGAATAAGCATGCCCAATTGGATAATCATGGATTGAAAATTTGGTTATTTGGCATAATCATGGGCGAACCTATGTAGGTGACATTAGAGTCAAAGGAGTACAATGAATTTTCATGGGTATATAAAGATGTACGTATGGATTTTTCGAATGACAACAATGTTTTTTAGCACAATGACTCTATATGATTTTGATTTTAATGAAAAAGACAAACTTAAGCTGAAGTAGAAAAAGAAAAGTAAATAAAAAATGTTCAACAATTTTTTTTACAAAAACTAC
Source organism: Flaveria sonorensis (assembly GCA_025506505.1). Classification (NCBI taxonomy): domain Eukaryota; kingdom Viridiplantae; phylum Streptophyta; class Magnoliopsida; order Asterales; family Asteraceae; genus Flaveria; species Flaveria sonorensis. Next base: position 67,348,267 of record CM046432.1, read on the forward strand.
AAAACTTGCAACCAAAACTAGAGTAGGAATGCCAAAAATAAGAATATATTTGATATTTACCTATAGATTAATTTAGCTTTTGTTTTTTTGGTAGCAAATAGTCTAATCCATATATACAAACTTTACATTACTCTACTCAAACTTATCTTCTATTGTAACATGAATGAGGTAAATGATCTTGCCAAAAGAATGGTGAAACCAAAAAAACATAATAATTATCGATTGGTTATCATTTGATAAAATTATCATTAGTTTACCGGTGATAACGACAAGTGTTTTTTGCAATGTTTTGTATTGTACTTTTATTATGCAATCAACCCAACCCGACACTACAAGAAAACGTAGTTATCGCGACGACAAAAGTCGTCGTCATAGGGTCTATATGTCGTCGCCATAGGCTATGGCGATGACATGTCGTCATCATAGGGTAAGTAGTCATAGCCTTATTGCAATAGCTCAAAAATTTGTCGTCGCAATAGACGTTGTCGCCATAGACCTCTGTGGCGACTACAAGTCGTCGCCAAAAACTTGTCGGCATTAGTATAAATAATATTTTTTAAATTTAAATTTAATAAATAAATGCACCCTTTCGCCATAGGGTTAGTAAATATTATGATTTAATATTAAATTCATTAATAAAAATTAATAAATAATTAATTATAGCAAAAAATTATAGTGACCCTATGGCGACGACGTCGCCGTAGGGTGACCTATAGCAACAACATTGTGTCGTCGTCATAGACCTGGTTGCGATAGGGTGTTTTTCTTGTAGTGCGACCCGACCCAAACTACAGGAAATTTTATGTTCGCTTTTATGAAATTGGAGTATCTAAAAACAGTGATTTCATAAAAATAAGTTCCTATATCTGTAACTAGGCATAACATTTCATAAACAGTGATGTATATTTTTTGTGTTTTTACAGGATTGATCATGTTGAGAAAAGAAAGCAAATTAATCTCTGTGTTGAGGCAATTTGCATAAGTTAAATGTACATGTGTGAGTAAAAGATTATAGATATTATAATTGGATAACAAAAAGTGCAATAATATGATATAGGGAAAAGAAGAAATAAAAGTACTTAACTGGAAACCCTATTACTGGTTTAATAAAGAAACTTGAAAGTAGGATAACCTAACTATATTGTGTCAAGAATTTCATGTACTCTTAAATTTTCCTTTTAGACAGCTCTTTGTAACATCTTTCAAGGTTTGTTTTTGGAAAACAAAACACTCCCATTCATCTCATGGATGATCACTTCACCCTAGGAATCAACTCAAATTACATGGAACTTCTAGATAACAACATCGATCCTTCACTTGGGACTTTCGATTCCTCCAACGATATTGGTCATGAGTTCACGCCTTTGTCTGGAAACAACTTTGCAGGCCGTCATCATCCGAGGCATGAGCTTCCATTCATGCCTTTACCAGATGATATTGATAATAATCCAAGCTTTAGTTTTGATGGTGATCATCAAACCGATTCTTTTTACGATCCATTGACTCATTTCCCTACATCAAGAGAAGGTATGGTCAAGAGAAAATCTGGGGATGCAAGCTTGGGGAATTCCAATCCGTCTAACCTTAGACCTGCAGTTACTGGAGAGAATAAAGCCAACAAAAGTCATGTATGCTTCTGTTAATCCTTTAACTATTAAACCAACTTCATTTCCTCTTAGTTAGATGGTAAAGATCAATAATGTGTTCTTATACATACATCCACTCATATCGGCTAATGCAAATTTTCCAGGGCAATGGTGGTAAAAAGAGAGGGAAAAACAGTGCAGCCAAAGTGGAGAAACCGCGTGAAGTTGTTCATGTGAGAGCACGGAGAGGTGAAGCTACTGATAGTCACAGTTTGGCAGAAAGGGTTTGTGTCCTACAATTTAGTTTCTCTTATACTTTATATATAAACCCAAAGAATTGAAGGACCATAGCTTACAATTCTCAACAGATGAAAGAAATTTAAACAATTAAACTGCTGAATTATTGGTTTCAGGCCCAAGATCAAACTCAAACTCTTAATGGAATGTTTTCGGTACTTTCATTGAACATAAACCAAAGTTTAAATAGACTTACTTACTAAGCAAAACATGCATACGTGGGCAACCATCCACATACTACCACTAACCCATGATCCCATACAACCATGATCTTCTACCACTAACATCATTGATTAAATAAAAAAAACTAAAAATTACTAAAATAAACCGACCCGAAAACCGACCCGACTTGACCCGATCAAGATTAACCCAACATGAATTCTAAGTTGAATATGGTTCTTGATATCTTCTGATTTTTACAGACTGATGTAGTTTAGATGAGAATCCCAAACACCACAAATATGATGAAATAATACTCACATGGGATGATCATATATGTTTTTTTTTTTTTCTCATTACTGGATTAGATGAGAAGGGAGAAGATAAACAGAAAACTAAAAAGCTTGCAAGAACTTGTTCCAGGATGTTATAAGGTATGATCTATCTTAAGCTTTACGTGTTCATAGTTTAGTTATGTTTCAAACCAGTAGTTCTATGGTTTCGATATATTGTTATTGATTTTCCATCAGTTCTTTTATTAGTTAATTAACGGTCTTCCTTTTCTTGATTACGTGCAGACTATGGGAATGTCAGTAATGTTGGAAGTAACAATAAATTATATCCGATCTTTGCAGAATCAGATCGAGGTAGCTTATGTGAACATTAACAAAAAGTAGTACAACAATACTTGGCTAATCATGATTCATGGGATCATATTGTTGCAAAGTTTTTAATGGTCTTTATTATTTTGTGCTTCCCAGTTTCTGTCTATGAAGCTTACAGCAGCAAGCATGTTTTATGACTTCAACTCTGCTGAAATGGATGCTTTTGATACAATGAAGGTAACATACTTTTGTGATCTCAAGACTAAATTTAAAGTACAGATCAGCTCATGAATATGATTTATGATGAGTACTTAATTGGTTATTAAATTTTAAATTTGATCTATCAAGTATCATGTTTTTATATTTCCTTCTGTTTTAGTATCCAGAAACATAAAGTGCATGTAAATTACTCCTCGTATCATTGACTTCACACTTAGATGGGAAGTTTTTCAAATCATCATACTATGAATTTTTTGCTACGCGTACCAGATCATCGCGAAGATGTGGAGAAAACACCATTTTGCAAGAACGAGTTACATTATATGTGAAGTGTCAAATGCAATTATCCATTGGAATACTACATCATCACAACTTGTATAAACCTAATCATTCTTTATATTATAGCGTTGTACATGTATATGTACGTGACCACTAATTCACTAGTGCAAAACTACAAACGCTTCTTAGAATTTTAATCAATTATAACCTTCAAGCGGTGGTTTATTGGTAAGTATTTGATTCCCCTTTAGTAAATGTCTCAAGTTTAAATCTTGTTTCCACTGATTTCCTACCACAACCTCATGACAAGCTGTAATTTACCTAACCCCGATAGTTAGTATGGCATATTGGACTGAAAAAAAATTTACGCCAATTATTTTTCATGTTGAAATCTGAATGTTTTCAGTGCCTTCATTATCTTAGACGCCTGTAAACCAGATATTAAATACCATTATAAACTAAATCTAGTTGATCATGGGCTGGATGTAACTTATCTAGTACTTGATGTAATCTAAGATGGAAAGTGCATTATTGTATATCTTTTTGCTTGTATGTTTATACCATTTGATTTGTTATTTGAAAATATTAAAAGTTCAAGGGTAAGTAAATGTGTGAAAGAATTGATGTTACTGCAGGAAGCAAATGGGTATGAAGCACAACTTATGGACACAATGGATGGAGAAGGGTATGGAAACCTTCTACAGTTTCAATCAGCATGGCCTCTTTGAACTCTATGCATCTCTCCGGGATATTAATATGATACATATACATACATTTGGCACATATGCTCCTAAAATAAATGCCAGAGTTGTTCCTTAGCGGAAATATACGTTTTCTTTTCCTAAAACATACATAAAATGATCTAATAATGGTATTTGATTTGTAACGTACACTTGTTATTTAGTTACTTGTCGTGCCTAGTTCTATATATGCTTTTTATAACTTTTTCCCTCTTGAGTCATTATTCAAGTCTACTACGAGTATGCGATTCTTGTACGTGGTAATGATAATCAAGTGGAAGAGTTGGCGAGGGTGTATAGTTGCTAGCATTAATTGCGTAAAATATAAGTTGCTAGCTTGTTAATTAGATCTTGATTAAATTAGCTAATACATATAATCTTCATAGTCATCATCCAAATTGTTTTCATGTTAATTAGTGGAGGGTCTTTAATAACTTCTGCTCTTAGCATGTATATTTTAACCTTCTTACAAAGAGGCTTTATCTCCAACTTTGGGAGAAACTCTAATGGAGAGAAGACTATTGTGCCTTTCCAGGTCAATGCTGAGTTAGTCCTTTAGATATGAATTATTGTTATTTTTGAGGAACTGAGAGTTATATTTATGTGAAGAACACTGTGTTATGAGAACTTGCACTGAAGATGCTCATTATCAACTTCTTATAACCACATGTGATATCCATATCTACTCCTACAATTAAGTTGATAGTCTAGATTCTCATATGAGTTGTTGGTCATATGCAACTTGTCATCAGAGTTCAAGTGAAAATTGGATAATGAAAGTCTATCTGAGATCATTAGTCACTAATGGAGATTAAAATCCTGAATCTTTAAGTGGATTGGAGACTAGAGCAAACAATATAAAGACCAATATGCTTAGGTGATTAACCGTATACAACCTTTTGATTGGATTACAGTTAAAGCTAGGAAGTTAAAGACCATGATGCCCTTTTAGAGATTTTCCTTAATGACTAATTTGAGTGGCTTGACTACACACGTCTCTCACAATATCTTGCAATATTATACCTAATAGTAGCCTTTCTGAGTTTCTAGTTAAAGAACAACATTAAAGTACATCAAAGAACAATGCTTAATATAATCAAGTCCCCAATATGCATATCAAGATGATACAATACTGTTAGTGTTAATCCCTCTCAAGTTATAGTCTAAGGGTTATATATGTATATATGTCAAAGTATAGTATTGTTTACTACGTAATTAGAAGGGTTGATGTTGTAATTATATGTTCTATATATACATGTCAATATCAATGGAAATAGACAAACTGTTGATTACAATTGTTCATTCTAATCTTCTTCTTATTTCTGTTCTTGGGCAACAATTTGGTATCAGAGCCATACACCAATCGAATCAAATTGTAGAAGCCACAGGCACTCTTTGGCCTCACGGTTCATTCGATCATTCTGTTATTTCGATTTGAAAAAGCCGCAGGCATCTTCGGTCTTCACGGTTCATACGAATCAATTGATTGATTGTTGTTAAACGAATCCGCAGGCACTCAGGCCTCACGGATCTGTCTGAAACAACAAATCAAGGAGATTCATATCATCAATCGGTCACTAAATCGATCAAGTTTCCGCAGGCAACAAAGCCTTTACGGAATTGATCACGTTGATAAGAACGGTTTTGAAGCAACAAAGCAAAATCGGAATCGTGTTCGAATTGAAATTGATCGCACGGTTCGATCAAAAAAATCCAATTTGAATCCGCAGGCAAAGAGTAGGCCTTACGGAATCAAAATTGATTTGGCTATATAGAATCGAGTGTTCAGTGGTTGTTTCTGGAGTTTAAGGAAAAGATTCAGATCTCTTTTTTCTTAATCGAAGATTATTGTTGTTTCATTTTGACTCCGCAGGCTACCCCGGCCTTACACGGAATTAAAGTCAAAAAATTTTTTCTCTCATCTTGATTTTTTTTTTGTTTTGTTCGATTCGAAACCATAAAAGACAAGTATTCAAATTACTTGTTTGATTAAATTCAAGCAAATTAGTTCAAGATTTTTGGGTCGTTTCGTTCGATCATTATTTGAGATTATTGACCTGATATTGTTCTGGCATAAGTAGTTTGACTATTTGTGGTCAAATTAGATTCATAAACAAAGATTGATCTTTGTTGGTTAGAACCAAACCAAGTTCTATTTTGAAACAATTTGTTGTTTGTTTCAAATTTATATTTCATTACTTTTATTATTATTTGAGAATATACCTGGTTGTGTTTCGATATTCATTCTTGATAAATATTAAGGTTTAGTCATTTGAAACCTTAATTTGTTCATAAGACTTGCTCTCGAGTGATGACCATGACGGAATCACCAAAAGAAAAGAGTCACGTGGTAACTTATAAGGAAGCGGGAACAACTATTTCGAATTTTCAATGCCCTATGTTGAAATCTACAAATTACACAACTTGGGTGATTCGAATGAAGATCATGCTAGATGCAAATGATCTTTGGGAAACTATAGAACCCACTGCTCAAACAAATTCGGATAAGAAAAAAGGATAAGTGTGCAATGGCATACATTAGCCAGACTCTATCCGAAGATTTAATCTTGCACGTACAAGATTGCAAATCTGCTAAAGAAATATGGGATTCGCTTAAAACCAGACATCTTGGTGCAACACAAGTGCAACAAGCATGGTTGCAAAGTATTAAGTCTGAGTTCAAAAAATTGCAAATGAAAGACGATGAGACCATCGATGCTTTCACTTCAAGACTAACTAATATTGTTAGTAAGGCAATTGGTTGTGGTGCAAAATATGATCAACCCACACTAGTTAGAAAAGTCTTGACCTCTATGCCAGATAGATTTATTCAGATAATTGCTTCCATTGAGCAATTCACTGATCTACACAATGTAACTCTAGATGATACTATCGCAAGACTGAAAACCTTTGAAGAAAGGATCAAGTCTAAAAAAGGAACTATGGTTGAGACTCAAGATAAACTCTTGTTCACGCATCATGACAAGAATAATACTCATGGAAAACGCTTTGGAAATCGTGGACCAAAGAGATTTAACTCATCAAAGAAGAATTGGCGAGATGGCAAGGGAAAGCAAGAAGACAAAGATGAAGGATCTTCTCAGAAATTCCATTATAATATATCAAAGAAAACTCATAGAGATTTGAGTAAGGTTAGATGCCACAAGTGCAAGAATCACGGGCATTATGCGAATTCGTGTCCTCAAAATGAGCAAACACACGAACAATCTAACCTAGTGGAAGAAGATGATAAGCCCACTCTACTGATGGTTGTTCATAATGAACAAGAATACCGTCAAGCTTTCTTGAATGAAAAGCAAATTGAACCAAACCAATATGTGACTACCAATGAAAGTCTATGGTACTTGAACAATGGTGCAAGTAATCATATGACTGGTAATAAAGAACACTTCAGAGAAATAAACAAAAAGATCTCTGGACAAGTTCGTTTTGGTGATGGTTCATATGTAGAGATTAAAGGAAGTCTTGTTGGAATGTAAAAATAAAGAACAAAGAATTGTTTCTAATGTCTATTACATTCCAAGTTTGAAAAGTAACATTCTCAGCCTAGGACAATTGACTGAAAATAGATGTAAAGTCCTATTAGAACGTGATTTGTTATACCTATATGATCATAATCAGACTTTGCTTTTAAAAGTCCGATGTTCAAGGAACAGACTTTACAACATCAATTTAAAGATTGGTGTACTTGTGTGTCTATTGTCCAAACTAGATGAAGAAGCATGGCTATGGCATGCTCGTTTGGGTCACATGAATTTTGATGCTATAAAAACTATGACTCACAAAAATTTGGTTCAAAGAATTCCTCGTATAAGTCATGCAAGTCAAATTTGTGATGCATGTCTCTTAGGAAAGCACGCTAGAGCTCCATTCCCAAACCAAGCCAACTTCAAGTCACTCAAACCTTTAGACTTGGTTTATGGAGATCTTTGTGGTCCCATATCACCACCGACTCATTCTGGAAAGAAATATATCTTCTTACTTGTAGACGATTGTACTCGCTACATGTGGGTTTATTTCTTGAATTCTAAAGATCAAGCTTTTGAAACCTTTAAAGAGTTCAAACAAATGGTGGAAAATGAGGTTGGAACCAAATTGAAAATGCTGAGAACCGATAGAGGTGGAGAATTCACATCTGGTGAATTTACTCGATTTTGTAAAGAAAATGGTATTGCTAGACAACTTACAGCACCCTATTCACCACAACAGAATGGTATGGTCGAACGTAGAAACAGAACTATGTTATCTACTACTCGTAGCATAATGAAAGCTATGTCAAGGCCTCAAAACTTTTGGGGTGAGGCTATAAGGCATACCATATATGTGCTAAATAGAATTCCAGCTAAAGCACTGACAAATGCTACACCTTTTGAAGCGTTAAAAGGTAGAAAACCTAACTTAAAACACTTAAGGGTTTTCGGGTGCGTAGCATATGCTAAGGTACCATCAAATCATCTAACCAAGTTGGATGATAGAAGTGTTAAAATGGTATACTTAAGAGTTGAAGAAGGATCAAAGGCATGTAGATTATTTGATCCTACAACTAAGTAAATTTATATCGATAGGGATGTCAAATTCCTAGAAAAGGATTCATGGAATTGGAAAGAGTACATGAATGAAGTTGGAAGTGAAGAACCTGAATGGATAAACTTTATTGTTAAAGAAAATTCAAATGAAATTCCTCAAGAAAACAAAGAAATAGAACCACATACTGTGGAAGATGAGCAGACAGGAGATGGTAATCTAGAATACCAAGACCCGTTATCTCCTAGTTCATCAAGTTCTCCTTTCACTCCTCCAACTTACACCTATGAACTTGATTCAGCAGAGACTATTGAACTTACATCAACTTCAGAAAGATCAACTAGACCATATGATCATCACCAATAAGAGGTTTTAAACCCTTACAAAGTGTGTATGAAGAAGCCCTAGAAGTTGAAATGAATGAATTACTATTGGCTGAAGAGGAACCTCGGAACTATAAGGAGGCAGCCAAAGATAAGAAATGGATTGAAGCTATGCAGGCTGAAATGGATTCAATCAACAAGAATAATACTTGGATATTAACCAAGTTACCCGATAATCATAAGGCAATTGGCCTAAAATGGGTATTCAAGACTAAGAGAGATGCAAATAGGAAAATAATAAAGCATAAGGCTCGTCTGGTAGCCAAAGGCTATGTACAGCAGCAAGGTATAGACTTAGATGAAGTCATTGCTCCTGTAGCCCGTATAGAAACAGTTCGCCTTATTCTGGACCTCGCAGCCTATAATGAATGGGAAGTACATCACCTTGATGTAAAAACTGCTTTCTTGCATGGCGAACTTAAGGAAGAAGTCTATGTGTCACAACCTAAAGGGTTTGTGAAACCACAAGACATAGGGAAAGTCTACAAACTTTCTAAAGCTTTGTATGGACTTAGACAAGCACCACGTGCATGGAATGTGAAACTAGATTATAAGTTGAAATCACTTGGTTTTAAGAAATGCACTTTAGAACAAGCGGTCTATACAAGAAAAGGCAAAACTTCTACTTTGCTGGTTGGAGTTTATGTTGATGATCTCATAGTTACTGGAACTCCAAAGAAAGAAATAGACTTGTTCAAATATCAAATGAAAGAGAAATTTGATATGAGTGACTTAAGGTTACTAGCTTATTATCTTGGGATAGAAGTCACCCAAAGCGATCTATACAAGAAAAGGCAAAACTTCTACTTTGTTGGTTGGAGTTTATGTTGATGATCTCATAGTTACTGGAACTCCAAAGAAAGAAATAGACTTGTTCAAATATCAAATGAAAAAGAAATTTGAGATGAGTTACTTAGGGTTACTAGCTTATTATCTTGGGATAGAAGTCACCCAATCTGGGGGTGATATATCTATTAAACAATCTGGTTACATTACTAAGATTCTGAAGAATGCTGGTATGTCAGATAGTAATGAAACCAAGATCCCAATGAACCCTGGCACATTGTTAACTAAAACTGAAGGTGGAAAATCGATTGATCCCACTGAATATTGAAGTCTGATTGGTTGTCTAAGGTATCTACTTCACACCAGACCAGACTTGTCTTATTCAGTTGGTTTGCTTAGTAGGTTTATGAAAGAACCTAAAGAGCATCATCTTAAGGCCATTCATCAAGTTCTTCGTTATATCAAAGGAACAAAGGATTTTGGTATAACCTATAAGAGGAATGGTGGATGTAAGATAACAGGCTATAGTGATAGCAGTTGTCACACCCCAACCTTAACGGCGGAAACGTCGAGGTGTGAGGGTTAAGATTGTTCATGCCACACAACACTAAATTAAAAATGACAATATTATTAAATATCAAGATTCATAACGTACATAACGAAAATAACATAAGTTCAACAATCAAATACATAAGTTTCCAAGCGTTATGTGACAATAACTGTCTTTTTATTATAATCTAGGTCCAATCCTAGATGTGAACAAGTCTTCAAAAACGAGCTAAGCAGTGTCATTTTCTGAAACATGTTAAAAATAATGTCAACAATATGTTGGTGAGTTTCTATAGTTTTAGCATACATAAATATATATAAAAGATGGCAATTCACGTCATAGGTTATTGAATAAAGTAAGTAAAGATGGATGAACAAATGTAACAATCAAACCTTGATAAATATGGCCATTACAAGATTAAATGATTAGCTAAGTGTATTTGGTTCCCATAGTGCTCAAGAATACGACACTAGGAGCCGGCAATCACCTCGGCTTTAGCACCAAATAGGCTTGTCAGGCCCATAGATCTATGACGTCGCCAGGCTAGCAATAGTTAATGATTGTATCTTACAAGATTCATCACATGATAATTACAAGTGTTCAAATAACCATGACAACATAAAATGAATTGCACAAGTGTTACAAGATTAGAATGTGGTTACAAGTATGATTATGATACAAATAACATGTTTCACCCCAAAGTGTGAAATAAATAAAAAGGGGTATGAAAACTCACTTGGTATAATAAGGATATCAAATAAAAAGGTCTTGTATATAATGCCGAGGATTCGTTAACGTTCAACCTAAATGAACGTCGTATTAAGTTAATCATGGTAATTATAGTGGTATATTTATAAACCATTTAGTCCATGATTTTAAATTATTAAATAGATGTAGATTATTTTGGTATTTAAATGATTAAATAAGAATTTTAGTGATTAACACTATTAATAAAAGTTAAACTTTTATTATTAAATGGTTATTATTTACTATTTAATAAAATAGTAATTTTTTAAATGATTAAAACAATTCTATTAATTACAATAAGTGTACATTTTAAATATATACATATATATTTATTTCTTTAAAATATATATAAATAAGTTTGTAACTATATTTTATAACAATGAAGAATTTATTAAATTAGAATTATTTAAAAATTAAATGAGATTTATTACAATTTAGAATTAATAATAAATCGTATTTTGTAACAATTTTTATAATCCAAAATAAAAGAAATGAGAATTTCTTAATTGAATTTCTAAGAAAATTAAAAAAGAAATAATTCTATTAAATTTCTGATTAAAAAAATGATTTTTATATAATTACTAATAATATTTAAACATTTTCTGCAATTTAAATATTAATAAAACCCTTTTAAAAAAATAATGGCAGGGCCTCGGGTTCGAACCCGAACCCTTTGCCACACCACACAACACTTAAACCGCTGGGCTAAAGCCCAGTTTATGTTAAGGAACAGAAATGAAAAGTTAAAACATATAACCAAGAAAATCTCCAATTTCACATAAACCCTAATTTCCAAAATCGATCAAATTGAAGATCAATTCAGTTATGGTTATGAAATTAACCATAGGGTTTTTGTTTCTAACTTCAAATCGAGTATAAACATGTATTCAATTACCTGTTTTGATTGAAATTCGAGAGAACAGATAGTTTGAACAGAGTCGACGGTTTCGTTTGAAGAAATCGATGTGTGTGTATGTTATTCGTGAAATTGAGCTTACAGGAATGTTAGGAAACCCAAATGGAGTGTTTTTTCTTATTTATATAGTTCCAATTTGTCCGTTTGAACACCCAACGAGTTCAAGTTGTTCTCGGTTGTTTCAGGTTGAATTACGCGTGTTTAAAGTCGTTTCAAGTGAAATTGATATGACTAATAACTTCGAAATGATTACACGAACGTTTATGTTCGTTTAATTTCAATAATATTGAACTTTAATGAAATGACGGGTTGAAGCTTTGATGTGTTCGGTTTCGTTTTAAATTCGTAATTAAATCGTTGTTAAATTCGAATTAAACTCATACCCAAGCTCGAATCATGTACACGAACTGGTTAGTTACAATTTTCAGTGTTGAAAATGGGTTTTTTAGCGGGTTTAAGGGTCGTCGGAGTTTGACCAGAGACTTGGCTGGAGGTGGCCGGATAATTGGGATTGTTTGGGGTTTTAATTTCAAAGTTACACTTTGATCCCTGAGTTTTATAAGTTTGCATTAATAACCCAAAGTTTAAGTTTTCATTTAAAACGAATTTTACAGTTTAGTCCCTGGAGTTTAAACTTTATTATTTTATGCCCAAAGTAATATGTTACAAGTTTTTAATTTATTACATTTATTTGATTTTATTTATTTTCAAGATTTAACAACTATTATGTTTATTATTATTATTATTATTATTATTATTATTATTATTATTAACTTAATTATCTAATAATAAAACGAATTTTAATAATTTTAAATACCAACTAAGATAAAAATAAAAGAAAATACAGATAAGCCCTCGTATTTGCATTAATGACAAAATAAGCCCTTACAAGAGATAACGACGTTTAACAAAAATACGAGAGGTCACAACAGTTATGGGGTTAATACGGAGGAAGGAAAAGGCACTACAGGGTTAGTGTTCTACTTTGGAAACTCACCCATAACTTGGTGCACAGAGAAGCAACAAACTGTGGCACTTTATTCATGTGAATCTGAATTCATGGTTGCAACAGCTGCAGCATGTCAGGCATTATGGCTTAAAAGATTACTCAGTGAACTCACTGGATGGAAGGAAGAAAAAATCACTCTCTACGTTGACAACATATCCGCTATCGCTTTGATGAAGAACCCGGTGTTTCATGGAAGAAGCAAGCATATTGATACTCGTTATCATTTCATCAGAGAATGTGTAAAGAACGAGCATATCATTGTGGAACACATCAGTGGAGAACTACAAAGGGCAGACATTCTGACAAAAGCATTGGCAAGGATCAAGTTTGCTACAATGCGGGAATTGCTCGGTGTTCAAGATTTACTTGTTCGTGATTAAGGGGGTGTATGTTAGTGTTAATCCCTCTCAAGTTATAGTATAAGGGTTATATATGTATATATGTCAAAGTATAGTATTGTTTACTACGTAATTAGGAGGGTTGATGTTGTAATTATATGTCCTATATATACATGTCAATATCAATGAAAATAGACAAGTTGTTGATTACAATTGTTCATTCTAATCTTCTTCTTATTTCTGTTCTTCGGCAACAAATACTATATAGCTAACTTATGATATAATCATGATGCAGCTTTGAAGTGAGTCACGTCAAATATTTATTTTTCTGGGAGCACCGAGCACACACCTCTCCGCTCTAGGTCCTAGGCTTGATCGCTTGATTGCACAACAAAGCCCTTTTTCTTATTCTTTTTATCTTTATCAGTTATCTCTTTTTTTATATGTCTCTCTCTTAGAGTTGATCACACAAGGAGAGGGGAATGGAGAGTTGATCAGGGTTTTGACCTAATCAAACTTTCTCCCAAAATATTTCCTTTGACCCCCTTCCATTGTTCCGCATGATCAATGCTACAGTCTATTGCACTAAAATATTGTGCTCGGTTGATACACACAATATATGTCAAAAAAAAAACATCTTAAACATCAATCAAAGTTAAGGTTATTGGGAAAAGAGAATATATATGTATTGTACCATGTATATAAACGATGTGAAAATAAAAACAAATGAAGAATATATTGAATTCAGTTTTTCACATCATAAACTCACAAACACATAAACATTATCTGAAATGAATTAACTAGCAAGAAATAAGGCATTAATTAGTAGATTATCATAAGGTCTTAAAGATAATCTAAGAGAAACCAAACGTGAGATTGGTTTTCAATTGTGAGAGAAACTGGTCCATCCTCCAACCTCTCTCATGATTATAAGTTGTCCGTTCCAGATTTGAGACGTACCATTCAATTTTATTTAACGTTTTAATTTTGAAGATGAAAACTGTAAATAAATTAATTAAGGATTGTTAATCGATTAATTGCGCAACATCATAGAGTTGCTTATGAGAAATAGAAAACAAAAGACATGTCACAACTTACCAACGAGCCCTAAACAACCAGAAGACCTAGGCTAGAGCTTAAACAACCAGAAGACCTAGGCTAGAGCTTATTTGATTTAAATTACGGGTCAACCCTTAATCAGCTTTTCCCCTTGAGTCTTGAGATACTTAGAAATTTTGAGACTTGAACTTCATTCTTGCTTCATTCTTCAACCTTTTGAATTCTTGACCTTCTATAACCTTAAATTTTTCATGATAATTCTTACTCCACGTTTATACATACAAAGTCTCAACATTAATATCCAAATTAAACGTATGTTAATTTTAAGGACTAAACTTTTGAAGGTTGAATAAATAGTTTGGGTTTTATGTGCAACTACTAAATCCAACCCGCGCTTTATCGCGGGAATAAGGTATACGTAAATGCTCCTCAGTTTAGAAAAAAAAATTACATTTAAGCCTAAAGAGATCACAAAAGAAGAGGCAAAGGTTCGAATTCGTGACCTCGCTTTTCCCAAAGGCGTAGCTTACCACCAGGACAAAAATCCAATCTTGTTTTCAAATCGTAATAGTTGTATTTCGAGAATCAGAAAGATCATTTTCAAGTTTGAATTTTCTCATTTGGAATCTATGAGGAAAACGCCAAAAGTGCAAATAATAATCATTTTAACCCTGCATTGTAGAGTTGTACCATGTGCAGTCTTACTTGTACTGAGTTACTATATTAACCGTCCACTGAGATTTATATATATATATATATATATATATATATATATATATATATATATATATCTTACAAATGTATCAAAAATAACACTTTAACATATCAAACACTAAAACACAAAGTGTAGATTAAATTTAGAGTAATCTAAAAACCAAATGCTTTGAAAATCTTAGGGGTATTTTTCCCAAACCTCAAAACTCAAAGGAGCAGTAATGATGGTGATATAAATACAACGAGAACAGGCGTCGAGATACGTTTCTGCGTGTGATTTATTACTGCTTGCCCCCGGTGAACGATGAGCGAGATCAAGAGTGATTCCGGCACCGGAGATGAAAACACGGTACGAATAACACTCAGAACCATCGGTCCTTCTCTTCCGTCTTCCATGGATGTCCATTCTCCGATCAAAGTATGACTCTCAAACACCTATCCACATGTGTATATTGTAATTCCTGTTGATTTCGTGTTACTAACTGTAATTTCATTGTCATTTTGATGAATCCGTCAATTCTGTTGACGATTTCGATTGCGAACCGTAACAAATTGTACTGATTGATAGAAGATTGTATTTCAATTGGTTGCCAATCAAGTTAGGGCTCTGCTTGTAGTTGTTTATCTCAAACTGATATATTTTTCTTTCAGGATTTATCATGAATAGCAGTTTTAGGTATTATTATCAATGAATTTATATGGATTTATGACTTTTGAAGTTATCAGAGGGCTTAACTCTTCAACTCTTCTGTCCTGTGCTACATTAGTTGAGTGCAGCCATAATTTTAAGGGGATGGGTGTGTGTGACTGCATTTCGAACCTAAGATTTTGGTGCTGAAAACTGATTTAGATGCTAGATTAGGGTTGAACGGTTGAAGAGATTGTTATGATAAAGGGGATGGACCGTTGGCACCTCAAGAGAAACTTTTGATAAAGAAATCATTTACAACAAAAAAAAGGTGCTTGCCTGTTTGCTTACCTCATTGCCTTCCTGAACATGCTTTGGGACGGTAGAGATCTTAGAGCTAAAGAGAATTCTAACCAAAGTGGTATACATTTCAATCTTAACAAACAAATCGAAATACCTCAAGTTTTTAGAAATTCCTTTAGTAGAACCATACAACTACAAAAGTTTAATACTGCCGATGACTTTTGCTTGAATTTCCAATATAGCCAATATTTCAGCTTTTTATCTTCATCAATAACCAAGAATATTGTCAGATTGATATCTTTTTTACTGATTTTCACCCAATAATTATCACCTTTTTTATATCTCATGCCACCAACTTGAATGAAGAAGAGAGAGTGACACTTGATTGTTGTCTTAACTGAATCCATTCTGACTTTTCCATGACATTTATAACCTCCAGCAGAACTGTTACTTTTAAAATTTGGCATACTCATGATATCATTATAAATCCTAAGGGCACTAACACCAGTGCCATTTCGGGATCCCCCAAATGACATTCTTTTCAAGTAACTTTAGAGTGCTATCCATATGACCATCCCAAGAAGTATTTCATAAATAAGCGAAGGATCACAATAATAGATAACAGCTCTATGCCACACATAAGGCTTCTTAGTAAAGCTCAAATTTCGAATACTTCTGTAATCTGTATGGGCACTGAAAATTCCATTTGTATGGATTAAAATTTTGAAATAGGAACTGGAGCAACATAAATTTTGTTGATAGAGATGTATTCTTCTGCTTTTATATTTCACAAAGCGATTTAGAATTTTCTTGATCAGGTTGGTCCTGATAAAGTGGTAGATGAGCAAGTGCCAAATTGCATATGCCGAGTAATGATTGTTGGATAAGCTCTTGCGAGCGTAATTATTTGAGTTTTATTGTTTCAGAACCGAAGTTTTCTTGTTTTTCATCAGAATCGTATTTTATCAATCGTGTTGATTGCTGAACCTGTACTTTGAGAGAGAGAGAGAGCGGGGGCGAGAGAGAACGGGGGAGAGAGAGAGAGAGGGGGGGGATCTTAATATGGCATTGTTGGTATATCAATAAGGATGGGTAACTAGTAGCCATGTAGTATTAATTGCTGAGTACTATGAAATATACAAATTCACTACACAAAGTTGACTCCATTGTTGTCACAAGCACATGAAGTGCATGTCTTCGTGCATGCGCCTCAGGTAGACGCTAGGGGAGGAACTTTCAAAAGCACAAAGGTGGCTCACTGCACACGCCTTTTGCTTGGTGCAAGATATAGTTTACCTTAAATTTAAAAATTTAGGTTTTAAACTTTTATGTTGTTCGCTTTAGTTAATTTATGCATATGTTTATATTTCCAATATATAAATAAGACATTTTGTGTTATTAATATTCTGTTAACACAACGCCAGTTACCAGTTTATGTATTTTCAATTTTAAACATAAATTCAATTTGCTAATTACATCAAGGCTTGTCCATATATTTTAGTTAGACAATTATAGTTTACAAACATATTTGTAATTATTTCCTTAAACACGCTGGAAATTTGAGAAATATATGGGGTAAAAAAGCAGTAACCTTGTATTTGATTTTCATCATCTTAATCACTCCCCATTTCTACTGCATGGGTTGATGTAAAACAGAACAAAAAACTGTATTAGTTAACCAATTAATAACTAAGCAAACATATATACACATGTGGATATGTGTTAAAATATGATACAGTTCATATGTAAACATAATGCAAGACACCCATGTGTAGGTGTTTACTCTTAGTTAGTCGGGATAAAACCCAATTTATTAGACAGTATTATTAGGGTTATTAGTATGAGCCACGGGCCCAGTTAGGTTTTAGGGTTTGCATTATATTTTCTATATATTGTAACCAAACCTATCAATAATATTCAATTCTGTCTTTTACCATCTTACATGGTATCAGAGCCTTAGGGTACTGGTTACCTTTTTCTCCACTGCACCACCACAAAAACATACAAACCCTAGCCGTCGCCATCGAGTTCAAACCCTAGACAGGGCGGTGTGCCGCCGCCGCCGCCGCCCTGTCCCACCTTCGTCTTCTGTTTTGTTTCTTATTTATTTTCTAGTTTATGTTTAATAAAGCTTCGTTATCGGTTGAGGATTCAAACTTATTACCCATATCCATTATCTTGGTTTGTTCACATCCATTCTCTTGATTTGTTTCTGGATTATGGCTCCCAATTCGCAGCGGTCATTATGTTTTCTTTGTTCTTTTTATTTTTTCGTTTATCGGTGTTTTAGCCGCATCAAGGACCACGGTCCACGGCCGCCGATCTCAAACTACGGTCTGATTAAATATTTCTATTATTCTATCTACGGATCCAAGAGACCGCCACCTGACCATGGTCACCGGTCTTGCTTTCTTTCTTTTTTATTATATCTACTTATGTCATCTCTTGATCTATGGATCCAAGAGAGTGCTGCTTACTAGCCTTGAGACATCACCAACGACTACGGTCGCCAGGTCTCAACTTATTATTCCAAGAATCAAGAACCATGAAGTATCAAGAAAACTATGGATAGCACAATCAACCAAAATACGGATGACAACATCAAGCATAATATTGTTTGTTAGCAATAGTTTGGATAGTCAAGTCGATCGAAGCATGTTTATCTTATTATTATTGTTTTATGCTTTTTTTGTTTCCCAGTCATAGCGTCAGGTTACTTTCGCTACGACTACGGGGGAGTATTAGACAGTATTATTAGGGTTATTAGTATGAGCAACGGGCCCAGTTAGGTTTTAGGGTTTGCATTATATTCTCTATATATTGTAACCAAACCTATCAATAATATTCAATTCGGTCTTTTACCATCTTTCACAATTGACCCCTCTTCTTTTTCATTTTCACTTAAGTACAATAAATCAAGCTACATTTATAGTGATTTTTGCGGTTCTCAGCATATTTGTGGTTGTTAACATGTGTGTGTATGTATGTATGTATATATATGCATGTCTGTATTCTTATGAAATCTTTTGATGCTCCTTGGAAAAATGTGCATAGGTGCGTGATTTGAGAAATTTAATTGCTGGATTTACTGGAAACGGTCGTATCCCTCTGGAAAATTTAAGGCTTGTTTGGCAAGGAAATGTGTTACATGACAGCCAATACGGTGATGATGTATCTGTTCATTTTAACAATGGAGGTATAAATTTTATTTCATTTGATATGTATTTCATGAACTTCATGGGTTTGCATTTTTCGTACTATTATGAAATGGAAATTGACAAGATTTAGGGAAATTTATTGTGGTCTAGTGCATTTAATCCCCTTGCAGATTTGGCGTTGATTATAATTCTAAACAAATAATAGGTTAACTTATAAAGATAAAATCATTGCCTCGCTCAACCTGTTACAGTCAATCATCAAATCTCCTCGCAGATACGACCTTATTTTTTATAAACGGACAGCCCAGTTGTAACTGGGTCAGGCTATAAGGGTTAAAAGCAGTGTTTTTCAGAACTTGACCAACCGATTGCATCGAAACCAAACGCATAACTGGTCTGGTTGAGTCTACATGAACTGCCTTCATTTGAATTGCCTGGCTACCGGATGATCGGACCTGGCGGTCAACCTGATTTTCTTTTTCTCTTTTCAAAATCTATTTAATGATATATTTACAATTTAGACTCAATATTTTGTTTATTTAATTTTTTATATTTTATAAATATTGCAAAACCACAGAAAAAGATATTGCAAAACCATACAAAAAGATAAAGTAGTTTCATATTTTGTTTTGAATTAGTTATATATTTTTATTGTTTAATTTTAATTTATTCATAACGCAATTCGGTTTTTAAACCGGTCCGACTTGCAAAGGTGGCTGGTTCAACGACCAGTCTGGTTATGAAAACAATAGTCACAACATATCTACTTTCATATGCTACAGACACTCTTACTGTTGCTGTTAAACCAAAATCTCCTGCTAAACACATTCAAAACGGATTTGATGATGATGAAGAGGAGCCGGTAAGAATTGATTTTTTTTTTTTAACTTTTTTTCATTTTGCAGCATTCTGTGATTGTTCTTGGTACTGTATTATTCCCCAATTTATAGAAGTTTCAGGTCCCCGAATTAAATAGTAGATGGAAGAGACGGCTTTTTATTATTTTACATGATAAGCTGAAGATACCTGGTAAGCTCGTGGTATAATGGAATTTAGGTTTACAAGTTACAAAATTTGGATATTAATACATTTGTTATATGTTTTATAGATATGCTTCTGATGGCAATCTTCTCTCTCAGCCTAAAGGCATGGGCTGTATTTATCATGTGGTTTATCTTGGCACCTATTGCACACAAATGGGATGTAGGACCTTTATATGTAAGTACTTCTGCTCCTTCATCATCAAGATTCACAAATTTTGCTAAGTTTTTTATTATTTTAAAAAAAAAATTTAATTTTTTTTAGTGACTTAATAGTTAAATACTAAAAATATGTTGTCTTAATAATATTCTAATAAAGGGCTTTAGTGCGGGTGAAATATTTTGATTTTACCCATTTTGACATATTACTCTATTATTAAATGTCATGGGAAATGAATAGTATAATTTCAACTACTTGCAACACTACCACAATAGTTATTGTATTTTTAAATCTACGATATAACTATAGGGTTTACAAATATGAATTTTGGCTATGTAAATGGATTACGTAGTAACTATGGGCAAAATATGGTCACATCTAATTTAGTTATTTATTTATATTTTCACCCTCATAATAAATCTTTATGTTTTTATCCCGTTTAAATTTTGTGTTTCTGTAAAATTTTCGTTCATTAATTATCTTTAAGAAAATGGAATGTGCGGTTGTTTTTAGTTTTTTTGTCAACGTTTCGATATATATATTTTTGAAAATGGAGATGTATTCGATATATATGATAGTCTAAATGTAAAAATATATACCAAGTGAAAGAGTAGATGAATGGTTTGAAAAGAAATTCAAATGAAAAATGAACGTGTTGCTGATGTATGATATGTCGGGCGACATGAAACCTTATGAAATCTAACTATAGTTAGTGTTGTTTGCCTCTTGTTAGACATAAAACATAACTTGAACCGACCTGTTTATACTTTACACCCATATGATAATGTAGATACTTGGAACCGGTTTTGCCATCATCTTTTTGAATCTTGGAAAGCGTGAGCAAGGTGATATGAGGTATGTGTCGCTTAACGTGAGCAATAATAACATGAAGTCAACTCATTCATAAGTATATGGTTCATGGTTGTGGTGTATGCAGCGCTTATTCCATCTTCAATGAAGATTTCAGAGAACTTCCTGGGACCTTCAATGCAGAGCGAGTAGATAGAGATATCCGAGCAGGTCAGTTTTGATTTGCTGACTAGAAACTATAACTTGAATGTTATTTTTTTCTTGTATCATACCCTACCGTAAATGATGTACAAAAAGTCAAAGTAATGAAGCTTGAAACTTTAAGTCTGGCAACAATTGTGATGTTTGTGGTTGTTGTTGCCAGATGATTGTGATTAAGGGCTTGTCAAAAGAGTCTTTTTTGCAGGTTAAACACAATACCAACCTGAAAAGTGAAAAGAACCCAATTACGTTATGTACCCGAAAATCTTGTCCGTCACACGAAGTGGAACATGATATGAGTTTTTCGTAGGTTAACATGAACAAGATCAACTATAAACCTGAATTTTATTTTATCTTAAATAACTATTTTACAAAAAAAAAAAAAATACTAAATGTAATGCTCATTTTTCAATCATTTACTTTAAGTTTTAGTTTTAGTGTTTAAGCTATGACTTAAAACACATTATTTAAAACTATTAAAAACTCAACGCATGAAACAATATAGCTGATGAACTTACCAAGTTGACCCAAACACAAACGCTTTACGCGTTTGATCTCGAAACTGATCCCTAAACTAAAAGTTGTTAATTGTTGTTTAAGATGTGCTTCCTACATAAGGAAATAATAAGATGATCAGAAAATAGTTCACTTCTCTTTTTATTTCATGAATAAATACAATGATAAATTTTGTTATATTATCTTCGACCGAAGAGAAAAAACCACATACGCCAACAAGTGTCAAGAGCTCTGACACCGTATCAATAGTGGTACTGCGCTGTCATGAATAGTCCAGGAATATTCCATCAAATTCATTACATACAACCAATAAATAAAACTCAAGAAAACAAACCCTTCCAACTATATAAAGTTAACTTAAAAGACTCCATCCATAATTGAAAATGCCCCTCTCTGATATTTCTTCAAAATTGAGGCAAATCCATTGATTAACATAATGAAATGAAAATAAATAAATAAATAAAACTCTTCTCCTTAAGGTCTAATCCTTTTGTGCATCTCTAATAACTAATACATTCGCTTAACTTCAAAAGTAAGCTCCTAATTTAATTATGTACCTGGCCCTTTTTGATACGTGTTTGGGGGTTACTTTTCAACTTGGTAGAAATGAGTCATATCCTTGAGAATCTGCATCCTTAAATTTGTATATGCTAAACTTATGATTGTGGGCTATAGAATCCAAGGTATTGACACCCATTGTACATCAAATATGACTTATGGGCTGTTTGGTAGCCTCTTAACGATTCTATTAAAAGGCTACCTTTGAACCGGTAAAAGGTTAATGTGTTTGTTTCAAAAAAACACGCCCTCTTAATCTTTTCATTCAGCTTTGAATGATTAAGCTTCCACACAATGCTAAACCATTAAGAGGTTAACGTGGACATCTTTACCCTTTCATAACACCTGACCATTCCTTCCTGAAGCATCCTTCCCCCATCGAATACCACACCTGCCGGCCCCATCGCCGTCGCAGCACTCCTCGCCGATGTAGCACCTCTCGTTGTCTTTTCTCTCGTCATCCATCAAGCAGGGGTCACGACCCCAACCCTCAAATCAAAACCCTCTCCATCGATAGCCTCCTTCCATCGTGTAACTGAACCCGACCACCTCTTACCCTCTGTCAGCCATCGCCGCTAACGACCTATTGCCGGCGCACCCCCATCGCCTGCGCACTCCTCGTCGAAGCTCTTCACGGGTTTCCATACAGCAACCCATCACCGCCATCCCTTCTTTTCTTCTTTTGGGTTTCTACAGAAGAACTTGTTAGTAAAGATTGATTAATAGTGACGGTGTTTAAAAATTAAGAAAAAGGTGAAGGGAGATAGATACAAAGAAGATAAACAAGTGAAGAGAGAGAAATGGACTTATTCAACATTTTAGGATGAGTTTATTTTACAAAGTGTATTTTTGTTATAAAGTGCGAGAAGACACAATAGGGTTAAAAAAGTCACAAAAAAATTATATCTCACAATCTAAATCGAATTTCAAAAAAATACTTCGGAGTTTATGTTCCTCTCGTCGTCCTCTTTCAGAAAAAAAATAAATAATAAATAATTTTTTTTTCAGTGTGTCTTTTATGACACAATAACGTCATTGTGTCTTTTATTTTTCATTTATTTTTTTTTCTTAGTGCATACGGCTAGGGGAACAAAAGCTCGGAATTACTTTTTTGAAATTCGATTTAGATTGTATCATATAATTTTTTTTGTGATTTTTTTACTCATTATTTCTTTTCACACTTTATAACAAAAATACACTTTGTATCTGAATCTCTTTCTTTAAATAGTTAAAAATAGCATATTACATGTTACACGGTATTTGTAGTTACATAGTTTGTTGTGATTTACTTATATTATACTTTTAGTTATAAGTATTTATAAATTTGCTTAAGAATAAGTAATTAAGTAATAATAAAAAATAATATGGTAAATATGATTACGAAAACTATATACTAGTAGTATGTTGTATTTTCTTTTTATAGTTATTCAATATTCAATACATTTGTTCAAACATTTAACCAAACATATACATTTCATTCGGTATAAAAAAATTCAAAGGGGTAAAATAGTAATTCTGCATAGTTATTCAGAGATTTAACCAAACATCACTTACTGATTCAGAGTCTCTTAACCAATCAGATATTTTACTGATTCAGCACTTACTGATTCAAATATTATCAAACAACCCTTTAGAAAAACAACAGTATGTCAAAAACAACTTTGGAAAAAGTTAATTTGATAAAGGTTGCAAATTTATGTATGATTGTGTTGTTTGGATGCTAAACAAGCTAAATCCCCATCTTGCGATGGTTTTTGGTGGTTCTATTTTTGTCTTCTGGTTGGATTTGTTTTTGCTTGTTTAGGTCTTTAGGAAGCCCATGTTGTATTTTGAAAGATGAAATTGTATGTAATATTTTATTATTGTATTTTGAAATCAAAGACCACTAACACCAAAGATTCAATATTTTTAAGAAGATCCCACGATCATGGTGACAAAACGGTTGTAAAGACAAGTAGGAGTCTAGTTGGAATATCAAATTTAAGACCTTGATCTTATCAAAAATCGTATTGATATGACCTTGACCTCCATGGTTTTTTTGTTTTTCTGATCGTTAACAAAGCACAAAAACCCTAATCGGCTTGTTTTGCATTATTTTTTTGCTTTTTGTTATTAAATAAATTGTGTCGCTAGAATTGGAAAAGTCGGTGTAAGATAATACGGAGGTATTTTTAAAACCTAAAATTAAATCATTTTGAAACTTAACGTCGTGTTAAAGTTACTTAACTTAAAGTCATATTATGGATGGAGTGATAAAAGTTTCACAAATCTATTAGTAGTTTTAGATGACATGCTTTAGGAAGATAATGAGATATCAGTTTTATTATCCCAAATAAAAAAAATTTATGTGTTCCGATGGGATTAAAAGTTAATATAAACATATCCAAATAATTGTATGTTATATAAAAATGAGTTCAAAAAAATGTATCCAGCATTTGGTAAAGACCTAAGAAACATATGGTTTGTTTGTAGTTCAGACGGAATTAATAATTTCAAAGACATGAGTATTCGTCATAGTAGTTCTTCTATGTTTCTAATATATTTCATTGTAGTTATACAATAACGAAAATACATAATGAGATCGTTATAGATTGCTTCCGAATTGTAGTTTTTTATAGATAAACTTTTTATATCTGTTGATTTATCAAAAAATTGGGCTCTTTGTTTTTAGAAAAGAAAACATTTAGAGCGGTTTTAATATCTAATTTATTATTAAAAAAATATAACAATTACAGTTGTTTTAATGTTAGAATTTTGGAGCAATTTTTTTATCAACCTTTAAAAACTATATGTATATAGGGTGTTTTTTCAATGTTAACTCACCTTAACTGTCATAACTCAATAACCTGATCTTGGACATGTGACGGTAAAATGAGAAAGCAATTCAACGGTTAATATTAATTGACATAAAATAACCATGTATCACTACCTTTATTTACCAGAAAGAGTGTTATAATAATATTACATTTGTCTTTACACATCAAATTAACTGCATTTCCTTACAAATTTGTAGAAAAATAGATACGGCCAAGATTTTTTTTTTCAAAGTTTAAAAGGTTCTCATCAATCTTTCCTCCGAGATCTCCAACATTACAACCTTATACCTGCATCAATCTCCCCTAGACGATCTCCAACTTTATTTAGGTGTGTAGAAGTTGTCAAGAAGAAAGGGTAAAGTTTTCAACAATCAAAAAGATTCAAACTCGATTTAGGGGTGAAGAAATTTTCAAGAACCGAAGTTAAAACCCTTTTAAGCATCTGGCTAGATGTGTTATGTAGGGTAGTACAAAAAAGAAAACATTTATTGAGTTTTTATGTGTTGTTTATAAGTTAAAGTGAGGGTTTTCGTATAATGCGTATAAGTAGGGCACATATCTCCTTTCTTGTAAGAAGATAATTGTTATAGGTAACCCATGGGTTAGTCCTAATATGTTATTATATGTGTTTAAACTTTCTATAGTCTGTAATCCATTGCTCCCTAATTTCATGTAGGTAGTCTTTGTATTTAAAGTTTCAGTGCTCAAGTATCAAATGACAAAAATATCCCATCTGCTTCAATTTGTGGAAGTGACATGCTAGCTTTCCATTGGCTGGATTAGGTTAATGAGTTAAAAGACAATTACAATGGGATAAGAAAAAATGGGTAACATATATATAGACACACGTATATATACCAAAAGCATTTGGAGCAGTTTAAACTACTGCCTAAAAATGGATGGGAAGTATTTCAAACACATTTGTAGCAGTTTTTGGTCTTTTTGAAGATGTTATGACAACCTCTTTAAAAAATGACTCATTATTTGATGCGATATTTTTTGAAGCGGTTAACAACCTCTTATAAAACCAATTTTATCACTCCTATAAATCTCTTTTCCACTGCTGAAAATTAAAAATTCACTAATGAAAAATTAAAAAAGCATTAATTATTAAAGTGTTACATCAAGAGTGTTCAACAAATTAACTTTGTAGTTTTAGATGTCTTCAAATGCACTAGTTCCCACAAACTCCAATCAATCTCTCGGGTCCAGCTGACAATGAAGGTATAAACTTTTCTGTCACGTGATGTATTTCTAGTCTGTTGTGAGCCAATACAGCCTTGTTCATTAGTTTTTGATTCAAATAATAACATTAACACATACACTAGCATATAAATATTACTCCAATATTGCCCTCATTACTCTCTTGGCTGTATAGGACAATTGTTTATTTTTAGAGCAATAATAAAATATGAGTTCGCCTCTGAAAATAAATTTAACTTTTATTGCAAGGAGTACAAATGCTATAGATAAGAATCTTACTGTTAGTGGGTTTTCTGTTTCATTTAAAACTAAAACTTTTTTCTGTTGTAGGTTTAGCAAAAAGACAATAGGCATTTCTTTTCTTCTGGTGGTCAGAATATATGTGTTCATTGTTACTCGTCAAGTCCCCACACTAGTATTAATTGAAATGAGATTTTTTGGGGGTATGTTTATTTGTTTTATTGCTACGTATCAAAGGGCTTACGTGTTGAAGTCAAATTTGGGCTAATTATGGCTAGTAATGTTCATTGAACCATTATTGGGCATCTGTAACATCAACTATTACATGGAATCATCGATTTGCAAGAAGCTATGGATACTCGTATAATGGTACGCATGAAAGCTAGATATGATACTTTACTTTCACTCACATAATATTCTATGCTATCTTTTCAAGTTGGATGGTCTGCAATTAGCTTCATTACAAACCAATCTATTAATTAAACTTTTGGACTTTGACTTATTCTTGAAATAGATGTAAAAAAGACAAAAACCAGGTTCATAACACTACTAGAAAACTAGGTTCTTGCAAGTGTAATTTCGATTGTGAATCTATTGTTAAACGCGATAAGACTGATTTGGACTGAAATTGTTGATGCAAAAACTTCAGTGGGTGATCTCATTTTCGGACTGCTTTGTGACTGGAGTTTATTTTGCAAGTGAATTTATTTTTATTTTTAATTATTTTTTTTGTGTGTGTGTGATTGATTTGGAACCAAAAACTAGACGGTGACAAAATTTACTACGGGTTTTTATTTTTTGTCTAGTGACAAAATTTGCAAAGGGTTTTTATTTTATTCTTTTGCAACTAATTTGTGATAAAATTTATACAGTTGCAATTTTGCGATCCATTCGCACCGTTTTTTTAATTTTAATTTAAATTTTCCCCTTTTTTGCGACTGATTTTTTTTGGAAATATTTGATTAAGCAAACACGATAAACACCAAATTTATTAAGAACAAAACAACATCTTTTACAAAAACCCTAAACCATCTATTTATATTAACATATACTATTAATAACCTAACTCAAACACTATTAAATCATCCGGCCACTAAAATATTAATAAAATAATACTGATACTTATCTCTAAATCTTCTTCTTTATCTCGACTTTTCTTCCAAGCATATCTCTAACAAATTAGGATTAATTTCATAAGCATGCGGAACTATTACAAATTTTTCGATTACTTTTAGAACGGAATAAATGTGGTCGCTCATTCTGCTAGGATTACTGTCACAATTTGGTCATTAATTTTGCAATCATTTTGTCAGTCAAATTGCGGTCGCAAATGCCTAGCTAATTTACTAGTAGTGGAGAAAAAGTTGCCACAAAATCCAAGCCACCCAAAACACACTCGTCACTGCCTTCTTACACCATCTAAGACTTGTCGGAACCAACTCAGATCAAGCACATAATAATATGACTTGATTATGGTCATGGTTTTATTGATCTTTAATCAAATAAAGGTATACTTATTTTAAAAAAACGTTACCTTAATATGTATTGTTTATTATTTATAAGCATATATATATGATTGTGTGGAGAATAATTTCTAAAGTAGCCAACAAAGCATCTGCTTTGGCATATGTTATGCTATATGCTATGCTATATTATATTTGTCATGTTATAAAATTAACTCATAACTTATTATCACATCATAACAATTATTTGTTGAATCAAATTCCAGTTCCAATGCTACTCAACTTTGCATAAATTAATCTTATATACCATCCGGATAAGGGTATAAAGCAATTTAATTTTCATGTTTCACTATTGCATGACAATTATATTTTGTGTATGCTTAAGATTGGGAGATGTAATATTAACTAAATTAGATGATTATTGTAACCATAGTTGTCAAACACATAACGTGTGGGCATAGGCGTCACTTCACCTCAACAACCGAGCATTGATGCACACGTGGTAATTGGAGACATGTTTTTTTTTAAGTTGTAACTGTTTAGTTGGTGGTTGGTGATATTGAACGATAGAATGTTGATGTTTCTTTGTGAATTCTTATTAGTTTTGAACCTTTTGGTACTGTAATTATATTTTTTTTTCACTCTACATGATTTAAGCTCATAATCTTTGATTGAGGAATACACTAGTTTACTATTAGGATGTCCTCTTGTGAACTTATTTTAAGGTCTTCAAAGGGACATGTTGATGGTAAAGCGAAATACTTTCCAACCAAGGTTGTGGTTTAGATCATATAGAGTGCAGATGTGTTGAATTTAAAAATAAAATATAGAGTCGAAAGTGTGTGTTTGTTGATCACGCTGATCTTAATTGTTAGTTTGATTAGATTTCTTATTGTATTGGGAATGATATTACTTATTTTAATTTTGTATGCTTATTATATATTTTTAAACTTTTCATGTAATTGTATCTTTTGTGTCATGAGTTTTTTTTTAATTCCTTGTGCCTAGGCGACAGCCGACAAGCCTTGGCCCTTGAGCGCATTGTGTGACATTAACCGCTATGATTGTAACATACAAAAAGCCGGTGTTTGACTTAGCTCCTGATTTGTGTATTATTCGGAGAGCTACTGGATTACTTTGTGACATGATATAAGTAGTCTTACTTTACATTTTGTATATGAGATTGTTTCTCACTGCTATGAACTATGATCTTTAAGTTCATTAAGTAGCAACATTATCAGTTGCTCCAAGACTCGCACACTATGATTGACAATCTGGTCTCAACGCAACAATGTGTTATGCCATGTTTATCTTGGACTATATGTGTTATAAATAAAACATTCATCCATATTTGCCTAGGCCTAGTAAGCTTGACTCATTTGCTATGAGTTTCCGGTAGCTCAATGGGTTATTTTACTTTATGTGCTGAACTAACACACTTATTGGTTAAATGTTGCCCAGAAGGTGCGGATTTTGATACCACACAACTCAATGACCCAAGATTTGCATTAAAGCTCACAAAAGCAACTTCTTTAAGACCAAATCTCAGAATCTACATGCTGCAAAGCCAACATCCCCAAGGTTTTAAACAAACTATCACTTTATTTTGGATGTTGGCTAGTTTGTTAAAGGTAGAATCATGCTAACACTCATAACAAGATTCTACTTTAGTATCTAGCAAGTACATCACATATAAAACACAAATTGTATATGCAAAGCAAAAGGTCCCACTTCCTGCTTTGATTCTAGCTAGTTTGTTGCAAATGCATAGCCACCATATATCAAGAAACATCATGGGGATGAACTGTGACCACTTATGATCAATAACAGTACCATTAAACTTATGGAAGTTAACTTTAAATGTATGGTAGTTATGACATTATAATATATAAAACACGTGCATTATCATCATGATCATGGTTGGGTCAACGAGTAACTAAAAACAGATAGCCAAATAAGAGAAGAAGAAAAGTATAAAGCACCACATGTCTGTTTTTTTCTTGTATGTTACCATTTCTTTTCTTCTTTTTTTCCTATACTTACCTTTCAAAGAAAGAAAAATAAGAGAGTTTTTAATGAGTGGCGATCTCACTGGATGCAGTCTTTTTATCTCATGTGATAGAGGTAAGGTTTACCCTTATCTCACCCCGACCTTACCACCCAGTGAGATTTTACTGGATATATTTGTTTGCTTGTTATTTTCTTTTTTAGAGTTTATTTTTACCATTTTGATGAACATGTCATCCGAACAAAAACTTTATATATTTTGCTCACATCAAAATAGCATCATGACAATGATTTTGTCTTTAATTGTTGAGCAGAAAAAAGTAGAGAAGAATGAAAAAGATGCTTGGCTTCACAAGGGTTCATCCTAGTGAGATTCTTCTTTTTTCTAGCAGCCTTAATCTTGTTGAATATAAGGCTTATATATGATTGGGATAATCTAAGATGTTGTTTGTTTTTTCTGCAGCAAAATGTTTACAGTTTGCTGCCAAATCTGCAGACATCTGCAGGAGAAGAGGTGGACCAAACCTCTGCAGTCTGTAACAAGAAGAGTGTCTGTTTTTTAACGTCTGCGGACTGCTAAAATCAAGTGATGGTAATATACGGCGGTGCTGGACGGTGGTGGCGATGGTAGATGGTGGGTGGTGGTGGACGGTGGGTGGTGGTGGCGGACGGTGGGTGGAGGCGGACGGTGGTGGAGGCAGACGGTGGTGGAGGTGGACGGTGGTGGTGGACATGGGTGGTGGTGGGTGATGGTGTTTAATCCTCTGCAGACTTTAGAAGACTTTAGAAGTGGTTGTGACAAGTCTGCACCATGCAGACTCGCGCAGGCCTTTTTAAATGAAAAGTCTTCCAAAAAACAAACATTCTGCAGATCTCAATGTCTGTGCGTGGTCTGCATGGCGCAGACAAAAGATGTTAGGAAAAGTTTTTCTGAAAAAATAAACAGAAACATGTTGGACTTGTGGGTCCCTTCCTGCTTTATTCTATAATTCACAAGCTTATATCTAAGCAGTGGTATCACAACACAATGAGGATTTAACTTTCTTACAACAAAGGAAATATCATCTCTGTTTAATTTCGACCTTTTATTTCTTACATATAAAACTATGATTTCAAATAAGTTGTTTATTCTTCTTACCTGTATTGGAATATTAGCAGTTGAACCATATATGGTTTCTGGGTTCCGAAGCATACTCATTGAACTACCAATGGGTCATCGCGCGCTCAAAGCAGTTTCCCTGGTGGACACACAAGCAAAGCCATCACCTGTAGCTTTGAACAAGAAGTTTGACACGTATCAGTCGAGTAAAAGACCAGTTCGAAGAGGGTCAGACCCTATTCACAATCGTTCTTAGTACGTGCAGAAACAAGTTGAAAGACTTCGGAGGAATAGTGATTTTTTAAGTTCTGTTATAGGAGGTATTAGTGTATTACAGTAGAGTGATGCACTGATGCGCATAATCAGACTTAAAGAATCACCTCAAGGGGTGCAGTGAATATCGTCATGATCAGAAAGAGTTCATCAGGGATGATGGTCTGCCACAAACCAAAATGAGAGTTCCTTTCATAATGTTTGTTTGAGCAAGAGCAAGTGCAAAGATCAGTCTTCACTTGTTGCTTTTACATTCTTATAGAAGTGGTCATATTGTTTTCTACTCGTTCCTACTCTAACATCATATCGTAGTATCTCATGTGCACCAGTAGTGACAGGATCATAATTTTCATTAGTGGGCTGAAAACGGGTCAAGTTGAAATGGTTCAATTCAATACCGATTATCTGGTTATAAGCGTTTAACATTTTTAAAATTACTTTACAACATGTCCATATCTATACTAGGCTGTTAAGTACTCAAGATTTATAAATTTGATTTATGAGCATCCAAGTGGTGGTCGAACGATATTTTGGACAGATTCATTCAAAGACCACGTTACACGTGGGCTGCTCTGCAAATTTATGCTTCTTGGGCTTAAGCCAAGTTTTGTGGATTTTAGTTAATTGGGTTGGTTTACGTTTTATTAAGTTTACTACATCTAAGTGGACTAGTTTTTGGTTGAAGTGATTTGAGAGAAAGACCCCATTAAGAATGAATGAGCTAAGTTTTAGTTATGGATTTGGGTTGACTAAAGAATTGAAGGGGGAGAAAATTAGCAATTTTGGGGGCATCTTGTTAGGCTAACTCACGAAAAGAAGGCAATCAGGCATCATCTGGAAGATTTAATTTTTTTAACAGCTAACTGGATCACTAACGAGCCACTGACTTATCCGATTATTTTCATTACTCGAGTACGCAACCCAAGACCACCATCAGGAGGAAACTCACCATAGGTGAGAGAAAACCCCATAGCTTAACCTTAGGTTAACCTGGAATCTTCTTTTTTTTATCACAGATGGAACTTAAATTCAAAATCTTTTTTTTTATTTTAATAAAGTATTGGGCACATTACCTCAATTACTTGAGTTAAAGATCATTGGTAAAAGATATAAATTATCAATCATGCACTAAAGAAATCTCAGGCATAAATTATCTATCAGGCACATAAAAAACAAAAAGCATCGTCATTTTTTTCCCTTCTTTATGGTCGACAAGGAAGAAGGGAAAATAATGTAAGTTTTAGTTTTTGAGTTTTCTTTTTTAGAGAATATTAGTTTGTTAGTTTATTTTGGTTTGTAAATGCTAGTTATAATTTTCTTATATACTTAGTTTCGTTGGTTTAGCCGACATATTAGGTTTTTTTATTTATTTTGACCGCCACTTGTACGACTCTGCTTGCATCTCCAATCCCTTCAGGAGAAAACCTCCTAGATTAACCTAAAGCATCTTTGCTCCAAACTAGACCTAATGTCACAACCTCCCATTTGGGAAGTAATGGATCGAGCTACCACTAGGCCAGAAGGCTTCGTGGTGGATACATATTAGTTTGTTAATATAATTAGCCATTTTGTTAATTATTCTAATAAAAATTTGCACGTTTTATAACCTTAATAAAATTTTAATTTTGATTAAAGGAAGATATAACGGCTTGAGTTTGTTTATGAATTCAATCTAGTTAAACAATCAACAATCTAGCTAAATATTTCGAACGACTAGTGTGTTAAATTACTGATACTTCTGTCACCGCATATCACACGCTATGATCCGAACAATATGAACTTAAAATAGTAGGTTAACTGGCTACAATCAATGAACAGTGTTTGGTAGACATTAGATGGAGTGGTTGTGTGTGTGAAAGTGTATATAAATTTTAATAAAGATTTTCACACGTATTTCAGTTTTAAAAAAGGATTTCATCTAGAAACTGAATCAAACATACAATAGGCAAGTGTAAGTATGGGATAGTAGTATATGTGATTATTGGTAAGAACTAGATATCACTCTATGGACACAGTAACTCCCGATACTTAATCTTTGTTACTGTTTAACCGATTAAAAACAATGGATGGTTTAGTTTTAACTAAATTAACATATAAATGTAACAACTACACTAATAAATGCAAGGGTAATCAATCAAAGAATAATATCATTTTAATCAAGAAACCATCTAGTTAACAACATTGATTGTTACGAGTGAATTTTATGATTTGGAATCTCAGATCCTGAGTAAGTTCGGTATCCCGAATGCTAACATTATTAACCAACTATTATTCTTTTGGCTATGATTTATCTTCGCATGTGACTCGTACCGACTTAGTCAATCATAAAGAATCGGCAATGAGATGAAGAAAACATATAGAAGGATACCTCAAATGACCAGGAATGAAGATTGAGTACTCCCCGGTATTCTCTCAGGGTTTGTTTATTTTTAATTTTTCTTATGTAGAGGCAAAGAGATTAATATAGAATACACAACACGGATAGGTAACTTACTCCACAAACTCTTAGAATTGATATGTTATTGCTCTCGCATTGTAATCTTTACCACAATCAATAAGAACAACAAGAGGCAAAGTGACGATTAGTCACCTCCCTAGGTTTTATGCTGGAGATCTCCAAGGATCAAGGGTTTTCCTTGTAATTACGTGTGTCATTTCTTTACTTTCATTATCATACTCATCACATAAAAATTCAAGCACACTACCTCACATACGAATTTGATCACAAAGTTATTATTGTTAATTTTTGGTCAAAACAATGATAATCATGAATACAAGGCAAGATCACTAATACATAAACAATCAGACTTTTCTAAAGATATCTAAACATGTGATTCGTTGCAAAGTTAGAATGATGAACACAAAGCATCCACCTAAAATCATGCATATAAACCTAAGTGATATAATTATATTAATGATTCATAAACATGAATAAATTTTCTATCAAGGGTGACTAATCCAACCTCTTTAAAAAGATTACATGAAGAACACATAATACACCTAGAGTTGTTTGAACTAGGTAACCACATGCATTTCTTCAATTTGTAACAATTATTTTAAAGATACATACGCTAGAAGTTCATGCCAACAAATTCTAAACAAACATAGAATTAAACAGGACATATCACAACAAACACTTAGTCTTTCCAAACATAAATACAAGGATGCATATTCAAAAGTTAAACATGAGTAATCAAGACTTCATTCACCATTCCTAGTTCAAAAGTTATAGATTAGCATAATCATACACAAATCCATTAATAGTTGCTTAAACCATGTGTCTAGCATAACATAATCAAACATCTTGTTGAATATTTAGGTATACTCTTAAACACATAACGACGTCATTAAAGAATAGTCATGAAGTTACCATATGGTAATATAATCATTGCCAATAATCCATAATATCATCAAATATTAACTAAACTTCATCTAATTCAAAGTGATACAAGGAATTTAGCTCATTATTAGCTGAAAAACACCATACAAGCTTGAAAAGAATGAAAAGTTCATAGTAAAACCAGTGAAAATCAAACCAAGAATCCAAGCGAGATGATGAATGATGATTTTCTTGATGTTAGAAACCCTTTTTGATGCTTAGAATTGGCTAATCATCAAAATTCAGATATATAAACACTTGGTTTTTCTCTCCTGTACTCCATCCCCAAACTAAAGACTTTTGTTGCTTTTTTATAGGAAAAGCATAAGCACGATCATGCCCCATGTCTAGGCATGGCTGTGCTTGTTGAGGAGCATGGTTGTGCTCAATGTCTTTAGAGTAGTTTCAATTAGCTTTTTGATCTTTGATAACTCTGTTGACTCTACTCGACTAGGGTTGAATCTCAAGACGCAGTTGTGGGAAGAACAACACGATCGGATCTAGGGTTTTGGAGAGGCACGGTTATGCTTATCTCTTGAAAAAGCTGATTTTTCTCCGAAATTCCCAAACTCTTTAAAACACCTACAAATTCACAATTAAGGTAGATAAGTGTCTAAGCACACCATTAACTAAAATGATCATTTCATCGTAATATGTGGAGAAAATGCATAATAAATATGTATACATTTCAACACATCAAGTGGATGTCTGTACGACGCGGTGTTTAGTATCGATACAAATCATTAACTAAAATGATCATTTCATCGTCATTGTTAATGTTCGGAAGTCGAATCAAATCCAGAAAATGTCTTAGTGATTAAATTAGTTTTTAATATTTAAATTTACTTTAATCTAATTAGTAATTTTTCATAATTAAAAAACCCTAATTTTGAATTTTTAGACAGAACATTAACACGATCGCATAGAATTTCATTTGAGTTTTGACACAATCGTGTCAACGTGCTAGATTTTTCTTTTACTTTTTAATAAAGTTTTTCTATGTTTAGTTTTTTTTATAAAATCCCCCTCATTTTACTTTGTTATCATGACAAGTGTATTTACATTTATATATTTTAGTATAAACTCGATCAAACACCAAACAAAGAAGAACCTTACTTATATTCATATCATTCTCGGTGATTTTTTCGTTGGATTAAACACCAAACAAAGGTTTTGATGTTTAACCCAACAACATAACACTCAGAGTGCACTTATGTGCTTAGTAAATATTTTCACCATAAACATTGTATTTCAAAATCTGACCCTTCAATAACCATCGGTTTTTGCGCATGTGACTCGTGGCTCCCAAATCAGCCTACCACAAACTATTGTGATCATGCATGCAAAAATCACCAAAAGTTAGTGACATATAATTATTAATTGATATATGAGTTTGTTTTATATTTTGACCTTATTAGAGCATTTATTGTGGATTTTCCGTTTTTATTCATATAATTACACTAAAAATCATTATATTTTCTCTTTTTTTCAATTAAACAATACTTTTTATACCTTTATCATTATTTTTTTTTCTCTCTTTCATTCACAACCACTTTCATGAATATTAAAAAAATTATAAGGATTGAATAATGATTCCTCAAATATACCAATGAAAAATAACATTTTCTCTTTCCTTCACTCGTAAACACTCAAAACCATTTCATATAATATAAGAAACATAATCCAAGATGAATGCTTTATTTGTTTTGCTGTGTGGACCTGCTTGTACCAGTCATATGGTTATGTTTACCACTCCCAAAGTCCTTGACGTCATCATTTTCACAACACTTTCAACAAACCAGTTTTGTCTTTTTGTTTGGTGTTTTGATGGGTTGTTTAAACTTACGTTTGTTAAAATTTTACTTACCCTTCAAACGTCCACCATCCTCTATTCCTCTATCGTATTAACCAAGATGTTCAGGCCTGGTTTTTATCATTTGGATGTCACCTTCTTGAGTTCTTAAACCCGCAAGTGTTTCAGCGTACGCTTAAAATTTATTCAAGAAGGGACGGTTTGACAATTACATTAAAAACCGAGATGGGTTCATCCATCTTCGTATCATGTTGCTCTAGAATAAGCAACCATTTTGTAATTATTGAAATATTTTTTACTAGGAACATCCTATTGCATATACTAGAAATCTCATAGCTCTTTTACATATTCAAGATATGATTAACGTTAAAGAGTTAGTCAAACGTATCGTTGAAGATTTGATCACGGCAGATGTAATCATTGTTTTCTCATTTTATTCTATGCTTTGTTTGCTCCAATGTTTTGTCTTATACAAATTTTGGCATGGGTGTGCTAAGGACCTACACAATCATCTAGGTGGTTAGGACAAAATTCATCTTCTAATGTTATCTTTTGAAGTCCCGCCCTTCAAACTTTTCCATCCTGCTAAAATTGTTTTTCATGTCGCTCATAGATTCAACACTTATCATGATTAATAAATACTTTAATCGTTGTTGTGGTTTTTGATTAATTTTATAAAGGTGAATTTGAATTTGAATACCAACCGAATTCAAAATCCGATTCCAATAAATCAAGAATATACGAATACACCACATAATATGTTTTTTTTTGAAAAGAAAATTGTATATAATCAATACAAAAGTGACAAGTTCGAATTCCGTCCAGATGCTAATCAGATTTGAGAATGCAAAATCCATGTTCGAATAACTAATTAAGAAATCGAATTCAATAATTTTATCAGTTTGGGTTTGAATTTTAACTTATGAATTGTGATTTGAATAATAAACACCCCTTTTTGTGCCCCAACACCTCCCATTTTCTCTCTAGAAAGCAAATTACTCTAGGCTCACTTGGTCCATAAAAATTACTAGTAGAATTTCCTATCGCTTTACAACAAAAGGTGATGAACACCAAATTGAATTTAAAAGTTTTGTATACAGAAATACAAAGTTGCAAATTAAAAAATTATATTGTTAAAATGAATGTAAATAAATATATTGTATTTGACCATGCTTGGTTTTATATAAACTAGGAAAAGCACGGTACGAAGGGTATCCAAAAGGCATTGTGATCGTTGTGACGGTTGAGTTTTGAATAAAGTTTGATATCAAAACCCAGGAATAAAATAAATATATAGCAATCGTATTTCTTGAACAAAATTCATATATAACGTCCATGTGAGTTCGTGAAATGGACGTGAAGTGTTACAACTTTCGAACAAAAGAATAATCTTTGTTATTATTAAAGTTTAAAAACGAAACTTAAAGTGTGTGTATATAGGAGATGGATCAAATGAAAACCATGTTTATAATTAAAAATCGTAAAGACCACCACTACTCAATCACATAATTTATAATTGATTTAACTTTTTAATTGTTTACAGTATATTTGAGTAAACTTCAACCTTATTTTTTGAGGTCATTATATTTTTTTAGTTTAAACTCTAAGGAACGACAATGATGACGAAACGACTTACATATACGTAACTTGTATGATTTACATATACGCAACTCGTAGTTGCACACTTGGTAACACGTACTTACATATACGTAACCTCTACATATACGTGACTCTTAGTTGTATACTTTGTATACGTACTTTCATATATGTAACCCCTAGTTTTTATGGTTTTCATTTATAAATATGGATTTCATAAAATCCCTCCTCTATATATATATATACATATATATATATATATATACATATATATATATATATACATATATATATATATATATATATATATATATATATATATATACATATATATACATACATATACATATATACATATACATACATATATATACATACATATACATATACATACATATACATATACATATACATATACATACATATATATATACATATACATTACATATATATACATATACATATACATATACATATATATATATATATATATATATATACATATATATATATATATATATATATATATATATATATATATAAAGGGCAAATTGATATATACTTAAAAGGACGTGTGATTTACTCATATATTTATCAAAATTCAAGTATTCTAAGTATAAGATAAATCCAATGTCACGTCAATATTCAAAACACTTTTGAACCACATATTGTCCATTCATCATTTTAACGTGGGATTCTATCTGCTTTTACACATTTTCTAAACTCACATGCTTCTCAATTCTCATCATATCATTATTTTTATATATTTTTTAAACACACACTCCATGCTATGCCCATCAATGTGAATATTTTTTTGTTGTTTTTCGATACCGTTCACTCATTAACTTTATTGTTTGGAGTTAATTTAAGTTTTGATCTTAAGGTATAGTTCTTTTAAGTTTTAATGTGAAGCGTACACAATGCCAATCATTGTATTACTGCGGAGTCGTTACAAATATTTGTGTGTGGCTATATTAAAAATTATGTAAATAACACGACTAAAAATATTCACTATCGTTCGAACTATGCTTTATTAACTATTTTCATATATGATTTAAGAACTACACTATAAATTAGTTTGTTATCAATTATTTGTTATGTCTTCTATGTTTTTATCCATATTTTTATGTTATGCGATAATAAAGATGTATTATGTTTATAAGAATTAATGATGTGTGCGGTGTATATATATTTTTAATAATGATTTTCCACACTATTTGATTTTAAATTTATAGAAATGAGTTTTATCTTATAATTAAACCACACACAAATTAGCAAGTGTGCCTATCGTATATGTAACATAGTTTTGGCAAGAACCAAGTATCGATCTAAGTACACGGTAGCTACTAATAGTAAAACATTTGTTATTATTCAACCGATAAATATAGATGGATTTGGTATTTATGTATCTTTAAACTAAATAGACAAATAAATAAGGATAGATAGAAATCAAGAAAAATAATCAAGCCAAGATAATATTCACTTAGACTTAAAATCCTCATAGCCAAATAATGACAACATGCACAAATTTATGATGAGAACATTCTATACACGTGTAACATGAAATAGACTAGACCCCCCGTCAAGGCTATCTAATCATATAACTCTTTGAAATTTAAAAAAATATTTGTATAATAACCACCAAAGTCATTCCATGAAAATCTGATGATACAATTATGTTGAATATAAATGTGAACCAAACTCATGTTAAGGTTATTTAATCCCATAATCATTTGGAAAGCTAATACGATAAACACATACCAACCAACTTGAATCACGTAAAAAAACAACATAATGAAGTCCTCCAACTTATGGATATCATACCATAAATATTCGAACTACAAGTTTACGTTAGTAAACCATAATCACACATACACAATGATAAGTTAAATTTACAATGAATTTAATAGCTTTTCCAAGCATATACATAAGGATGCACATTTGAATAACAATCATATATGTTTCAATCCCTATCCACAATTCCTAATCAAATGTCATAAATACACATACATACATATATTTATTCATGAAAAATACCCCAAACACATACGGTTTTTCAACGTAATATGGTCAAGATACCCACGAGATTAAACATATACTCAAGTCAAACAAACACACATAATCATTAAAGAACATTCAAAACATAGTTAAGGTCATCAATATAATCATCACGTAAATCATATGCAAATCATTAATAATTAACTAGGATTCATCTGATCTAAGTGAACCAAAGAGTCTAACTCATAATAGATACAAAGACACCCAAACAACTTAAATAATCAAAGAGATACATGGTTGAATGTTGAGATTATCAAACCAAATCAAACTAAGATGAGTTGTATGATGTTAGATTCTTTTTTTGAGTGCTTGATCTTCAATCTTGGTTTCTAATCTTGTGAAATTCCTTTAAAATGAAACTCAATGTTTGAGAGAACTAGGGTTTTTTTCATTTTTATTTTCGAGCTCTAGTGAAATGGGGAAGAAGAAGGCTAAAAAGAGGGCCTGAAGCGCGTTATGTTCATTACAGAATCAGTTATAGTTATAATATGTAGGAAAGGGGGACCTAATGCTTGTTATGGTCATAAAAAATCAGTTATGACCATAATAGCCTCTAAACTTTCAAAATCTTCATGAATTTCTTGTCTTTTTCTTTTGATATCACCAAGCAACCATTCAAAACTACAAAATCCAAATTAATCACAATTAAGTATCGATCAAAATGACTTTGTAACAAAAAAAGCTCAAAATGGAAAAGGATATGCATTATTAGCATGTATATTGATTCACATATCAATTATAATAGTATGATAAGATTAAAAAAAATACAAGAATCTTATGTTGAGGAAAATATATGAATTGATAAGATAAGTAAGAATGTTTGCATAATTTTGGGGATACATAGATTCATTCAAATCGACTTTTTCAATGGTTATTAACATTAGCGGCATAATTTACTATAGATATTGCTTAAAATGTTGTTGATTAGAAAAAGTTAACTCTTTTTTAAACTTTAGTATTCATTATCAGAAAGTTTATAAAACATCATAATATCTTGTTAATCAACGGAATCAGTAAGTGTTAACTTGTTATGGACAAGTGACGTTCATGAAAAAAACACTTAATATGCCCTAAAAGGAAGAAAAATATGTTGTCAATACCGTAAGATAATAATTATGTTTGTTTAAAATAAAACCTCAATTATTGAAGATATATCAATTATTCCTCCTAAATTTGACCATGACTTTTATTTTCTCTCCGCACAAAAATATGTCGAAATCAAGATTAAGACATGCAACTAAAGTCTAAAAATCCCCGAATTTTGAAAAAAATAGATGATGTATCTTTTTTCTTATTAACAGCAAATAGCATGATAAATCTACAGTTGTTGTTCATTAAGATAAGACTAAAAAGAATACATTTTATGCTAATTAACGATCACAAATATTTTAATATTATTTTTATCAAAGCATGACTTTTAAGATCTTAACAAAATTGTATGGTTTAAAACATCTTATCATTGAGTTGTCAATTCAAGCGATCACTTCATTATTATAGCATTTACATTCCCTTTCTTGAACATTCACGTTCTGCTTCTTAAAAAATGTGTGAGCAGAATCTTGGTTTTAAATGGTTGTACCGAAAGAGAGAGAAAATATTACTGTTTATTTGTAAATTTAAAATTTATCGTTCAACTTTTATAAAATTTTTAATATTATTTAAACTGTTTGTGAGTGAAGAAGTGAAAAAAATAATAATAAGAGTATAAAAATATTATTTAATTGAAAGAAGAGAAAAAAAATAGTTGTTATTAGTGCAAGTATAAGGATAAAAATAAGGAATGAGATGTAATGCTTTTAGAATATTCACAATCCATCCTCAATCCTAATCATTGTAATTGCACTAAACATCATTATTTTTTTCTCTTCTTTTCAATTAAATAATATTTTTTCATACTTTTATCGTTACATTTTCTTTTTCATCCACTCACAACTATTTTCAAAAATATTAAAAAGTTTATGGAGGTTGTACCGTGTTTTTCCCAAAAAGAGAAAACAAAATACAATCTTCATAAATTTTCTATCTCTTTCACTCACAATCACTTACAACTATTCCCTATAATATATGATACTCACTCACATATATATGTGGAACGGTCTGTGAATGCTCTTATGTATCAAATTCACTTTGATGGTTGATCAAAAGTAGTATTAAAGCATTCAGAGTAGATTTTTTATTTTTATGAAGTAGTATTTTATATTATGAGGGATGATTATGAGTGGTTGTGAGCGAATTAAAGAAAAAATTATTTAAAGGAACATGATATAACCTTTATAATTTTTTTTAATATTTTTAAAAATGACTTTGAGTAAACAAGAAAAAAACTAATATAATAAAAATATAAAAATATATTATTTAATTGAAAGACGAGAGAAAAATAGTATTTTTAATGTAAGTATAGGTATAAAATGGAAAGTTAGTGTGAATCACCATTTGATTTTTTCGATCTTTATCTAAAATATTATATAGCATGTGATTTATTTTATTTTTTTCTTTTGATCTTGTTGTACGGTTATAATGAAAAATGCGTACAATAGAGTTGTATGATACCAATTAAAATAGAATTCACGGTGACTAAAAATAGTTTTCTTATTTTTTAAATAAAACTTGTTATGTTGTATCAAAAATCAAAATTATAGGCCAAACTCTTTATACTAATAATATAATAATAAAGGGGATATAACTCTGGTGCATTCTTATCATTTTTTTCGTCTCTCTCAGATTGTATTAAAAATATAATAGGTAACAATGAAACTAGATAAATATTTTAGATATCAAATAATAATGATATTAAAGATAATACTTTGTTTTTAAATAAATTATAATTTTGTAATAATTTTATTTAACCAATATAATAAATGCGTTGCGGGTTGAACCGGGGGTTTTTATATATATTTAAATTTTTCAATATTGTTTTACATATATTTATTAAAATAATTATAATTATATCCGGTTTTCATATTCGGTTCAACTGCTAGAACCGGCCCGGCCAGCGCACGAGCAAGACGTCTAGTTCATTGTCCGATCTGGTTCTTAAAATTGCTAGCATGACATTCCGTTTAACTAATGTTGCTACCATGACAATTTTGATTGAAGCAATAAAATTAGGTCATTGTATGAAAATAATTCTTTTAATATATTAATTAATCTTTGGGACAATTATATAAAGCATTATAAACTTAGTAAATCTTTAGAATATACATCTTTTTACTAACTCAATGTGTGTAGTTTCGTCAACGGAACGAAGAGCAAGGACTTCCTGTCCGATCCGATCCGTTTCAAGAACTATATATTGTGAACAACCATCATCCTGTAAATAAATATTACAGCAAAACAAGTATAGTTAACGACGCGGGAACGAAGAGTATGTTGCACTATTTAGTAACTTGTTTATAATTATAAAATATTAAAGCGGACGTAAAAATATCATATAAACTATCTAACATGTTAAGTTGACAATATAACTAACATATATTTCACCCAAACAAAAGTATAATTACCAACCGGCAGAAAAAAAACTACATTATGATATATATTTATCATAACCTACCACACATTGCTAGAGAGAGCTCATGATTCCGACACAAAATTTTGTTGGAAAGTCGTAGGAAATGACTCTTTTCATAAGGGACTAGATCTGTCTAATTATGTTGTTTTTTATGAAGTTTATCGTCTTTTTATTAAAATCTTTAAGTTGAACATATACTTTTAAAAAGAGTTAATTACACAGATAGTTCCTGTGGTTTGATAAGAATAACAGGTTTGGGTATTAATTTTTTTGGTAACAAGTTTGGGTTTTATGCTTTTAATTTTGTAACGAGTTTAGGTATTAAGATTAACTTTCGTTAAATTTTCTGTTAAATTGATGTAAATGACCAAAATACCCTTTTATAAACAAAAGGGCCATTTATGTAATTAATTTATTCTAAT
The DNA here is from genome assembly GCA_025506505.1 of Flaveria sonorensis. NCBI lineage: Eukaryota > Viridiplantae > Streptophyta > Magnoliopsida > Asterales > Asteraceae > Flaveria > Flaveria sonorensis. The sequence continues at coordinate 67,392,450 of CM046432.1, forward strand.
CAGGGACAATTTATGAAATTACTCTAAATTAAAACCCCACCTCAACCCTGTCCTCGGACGAAGAAGAAGGCTGTTAAAAACTGGTTACCGGCGGAATCAACACGGTGACCAAGCACACCATCACTACTGCCTTCTTCATCTCCCTTTTGCTTTTTCCCGACAACCACCTCCCTGAAATCACCATCTCCTACCAAATTACGAACATCATCATCATCGGTGACCAAGCTCACCATCACTGCCGCCCTCTTCATCTCCATTTCTCAACTCTATGTTCTTTGATTTGGGCAACCTAGCTAGCACCAGAGCAACCACCACTTATACTCGCCCACTATGTCGCAACCCACCACCTGTTCTCATCGGATTCAAATTTTCTTGGAGAGAAAGCGATGATGATGGGGGTTTTTCAGATCTGATTAGCGAGAGGCGCAGATCATGAGAGCAAGAGATAGATGGGGGGAGACAAACGGGTTGGAGTAGATTTCAGGGCGATGGCGAGTTTTTCACGTGTTATGAGGTGGTGGACTAGTGGTGGTCGGAGAAGTTTAGGTGTGTTGGTGCCATGGTGGTGGATCGGTCGTTGTCGGAGTAGGCAAGGTCTGATGGTTCCATGGTGGTGGCCGATGACAAATTGGCAACTTTAGTGGAAAGTTTAAACAATATGCAAATATGGCTACTTAAGTAGAACTAATTACAAAATAGTCCCTCCAGATTAAAATAGAGTTAATTACATAAATGATCCCTTTAGTTAAAAAGATTATTTTGGTCATTTTGCCATGATTTAACAAAAAAATTAACGGAAGTTAGTGTTAATACCTAAACTTGTTATAAATTAAAATCATAAAACCCTAACTTGTTACTAGAAAAAGTTAGTACCCAAATCTGTTATTATTACCAAACCACAAGGACTATTTATGTAATTAACTCTTTAAAAATGATGGGCAAGATTATTGGTTTTCTGTTAAAATCTAACATGACATTATATGGTCACAAATTTAAAAGCAAAAACCATAAGTTTCAAAAATAACCATCTGGATATTAAATGTGTATATGTATTCTCTAAAGAATGATTTAGATTCCTCGAATTGTAAGTGTGTGTATTCAAATTAAAAGCATATTATTTCGTATTCGGTTGTTTAAAATTTAAGCAAAATTGTTAGGGTGTAAGTTTTATAGGAAAACGAAAACCTGAAAGTAAAATATACAATTAAAAATAAACCAAACTTTTAAACTGTTTCAATAAGTTACGAAATATATAATTCAAACCAAACGAATATAATTTAGTCACAATTATAAGTATCTACACAAGAATATTTCAACGGGAAACCAATGATTCTTAAGGAGCCACGTCATATGCCATTATAGTTTATCCTAAAATATGAACTTCCAATTATATTCCTTAATTACAAATTATAAAAGTCAATATTCTATTTTTTAAATAGCACTGCCTTATTTCGGACCTTAAATTAACCATAACTTTGGTGATATTAACAAGTCTTGAATCATATCATTAGACTATCAACTCAAGTATTTAATAAATCTAATTATTTTTAATTATTCTAAATTAGTTTTCCAATTTTATGAATTATAGTATGTGAATCCAAGGATCGTTCAGGAATTATCAGGTTTGATTTGAACAAGTATAATCGCAGAATTATCAACACTTGCTGTTTAAGAGATTATCAAACTAGAATCAATCAAACAATAGAACAACCAGAATATAAGAATAATCAACCACGAGTGTTAACGAATGATGATCGTAATGCTTTCTTGTTGCTGTTGATGTTTTGATGTAAATGTTGCTTATGTTGCTTGATCGTATGTTGATCGTCTATCTACATCTGATCTTGATCTCATGTTATATAGAGATCTTATTCTATTCTGTTTCTAATACATTGCTAATCTTTCGCTAACTTGTTGCTATAATTCAGCTAACTATAGTTATCTGAATCCTCGCCATATTTATCGGCATAGGAGTTCGAGATTTACAATGAAATAAATACATATGTTGTTGATGTGACGTGGAATATTCGCTGAAATATATGTCTTCCATCGCAATTAATGTTGTTATGCTGCCACGTTGACTTGTTGACTTACTGTTAATTGACTACTTGATAATGTGAAATCATACAAGTGTTAAACAGTCTTCCGTAGGAATTTCTTCTTTCGCAGGAACTTAGTCTTCCGCAGCAACACTTGATCTTCATTGCTTGTTCTTCTGTGATTGTGCTTCCGTAGGAGTTCTTGAACTTGTTCTTCTATGACAATTTCTCCTTCAGTACTTCACTTTGTTCTTTTGACTTGTTCAGCTTGAATTGTTCTTCCGCAGGAAATCTACGGATGTTCACTTCAGTTGTATTCCTGAGAACATCTACATAAGAACACTTTATTCATCCGCAGTTGTTCTAATACTTGGTCAATTTTCCAAATTGACACAGTTTGATGTTCACTGCACACATTCACACATACATTATGAAATCTTATATCATATATTTATAACATATATAATGAAATGTAACATTATATTGTTCAATTCATAACACAAATGTAATCAAAATCATTCATATCATATCATTCAAATATAATTACAAGTATGATTACAAGAGTTGATTGATCATCTAAACCTATACTGAGTTCTAGACCTAACAATACTCTCCCTTAGGTTTAGACTCTAGTAATCATTGTACTTGAAATTAGTTAAACTCATTTGAATCTCAGTTTCATACTTTGACTACGCCCCCTAAATTTGTGATTAATCATAGACTTATGTATTTATCAAAAATTTAAAATAGCATGAACAACAATTAATTTGTCCAACTAATAATCATAGAGAAAATAAATGATGTTCATAGCTTGTTACAGCAAACATAGGATATACTAGGGATCATACGATAATCTAGACATTTTCCTGAATATTATGTGAGATTATTTACTTGATCTAGTACTGATTGCAAATATGTGAATCCGCAGAAATTCAGTCAAGAGTGTAGTTTAACGTATCATGCTGTTTATCATGTTTTGTAAGAATTAAAGGTAACAAAGATGAACTCTTCATTGAAATGTAGTTAGTCTCTAGAAGTTAGTCAAGTTATCACTTTATCACACTAAACTATGTTCGTAGATTATAAGCTCTATCTTAAGATTTCTTTGAAATCTTATTAATGCTGAGATGATTTGCATGCTCTGCAATAAATGATCACATTTGATTCTTTGAGATCAGTTCCTTTTGGAACGTTTGATGATTAGCATCGGTCACCAGGTCTTTACTCACGTAAAACAGAGGTGTCCGTTGACCCAGGTCTTTGCTTACACAAAACAGAGGGTCATGATGTGCAAAGATAGAGGTTATAAGGTGTTACATCATAGTAAGTTGCATGGGTGTTATCCTGATCACATCCGGATTAGACTTACTGGAATGCTTCTCTTAATGACTTGTCCACTCTTAGTCACCTGACTTTATGTTATGCATGACATTCTACTCAAGCTAAACCTATTCACATATCAAACATATCTAATCAGTAGGTAGTTGTTGATTGAAGAGCAGGAGTGAATGTCAAGTTATAGTGTACTATCATATCCTTAGAATATCAACTGCCTTAGGTAGTTATTTAAGAAACTGTTGCCTTTCTCATATGATTACAGGTAATCGACAAATATTGTTGTTGTTGTTGTGAACTAATCTAGGTTGAGCATGCCTAAGGGTTTAATTAAGAAATAAATCTACTGAATTAAAGGCTTTAGTGAACAAATCAGCAAGTTGATTTGTTGTGTCCACTTTGATCAACTTGATTAGGCCCTTTTCTGAACAATCTCTCAGAAAATGGTATATGATTTCAATGTGTTTAGTTTTACTATGTTGAACTGGATTAGCAGTGATAAACATAGCAGCTGAGTTATCTATGTATATTGGAGTTTGAAGAAAATTGTAACCATGGTCAAGTAATTGGTTTTGCAACCATAGAACCTGAGAGCACCCAGCTGAAGCAACTATGTACTCAGCCTCAGCTGTGGATACTGAAACATTTGTCTGCTTTTGCACGCACTGCCAAGACACAAGCCGTGGTCCTAAGAATTGACATCCTCCAGTTGTTGATTTCCTGTTGTTGTTGCAGCCTCCGTAGTCACTGTCTGAATATGAGTAAAGTTTGAAATCTCCTTCTTTGGGATACCAGAGACCAAGTGCTGGTTTCTTTTTGAGGTATCTGAAGATTCTCTTTACTGCATTCAAGTGAGACTCCTTTGGATCTGCTTGATACCTAGCACAAACTGACAAACACACACAACAAACATTATGTCAAGTCTACTAGCAGTTAAGTACATTAATGATCATATCGTAGATCTATATAATCTTTGATCAATAGACTTCCCTGATCTAGTACAATTTTGTCTATAGTAGATGCTGGTGTTTTGCATGAGGAGGATTCTACAAAGTTGTATTTCTTAAGTGTTTGAAGGATATATTTTTCTTGATTGATGAAAATGCCATCTGTTTTCTGATGAACTTGTAATCCTAGAAAGAATGTTAATTCTCCCATTGAACTCATCTGAAACTCAGATTGGAATAAGGCTTCAAACTCTTCCACACAGTCTTTGTTTGTTGATCCAAATATGATGCATCAACATATATTTGTACAACTAAGAGATCCTGATATTCATGTTTGAGGAAGAGTATCTGGTCAATTGTACCTCTTTTGTACCCATATTTCAGTAGGAATTTGGATAATGTTTCATACCATTCCTTTGTGCTTGACGAGATCATATAAAGCTTTTCAAGCTTGTACACCTGTGAGGATATCTGGATCTTCAAAGCCTGGTGTTGAGAGACATAGACCTCTTCATCAATCTTTCCATATAAAAGGCACATTTTACATCCATTTGGTAAACTGTAAACTTCTTATATGAAGCATAGGCTAAGAACACTCTAATTGCCTCAATCCTTGCAACTGGTGCAAAGACTTCATTATAGTCTATGCCTTCCTCTTGTGTGTAGCCTTGTGCAATTATTCTTGCTTTATTTCTAATGATTATTCCCCTATCATCTAGCTTATTTTTGAATAACCATCTTGTGCCAATAGGATACTAGCCTTAGGGAGATCAACTAGATTCATACTTTCTGTTTCCTGAACTGCTGAAGTTCTTCTTGCATTGCTTCAATCAGCTGTTATCTTTCAAGGCTTCTGTTATGTGTATGGAACTACTTGTGAAAGAAAGTAGGAGAACAAATAGATGTTTCCTGCTCCCCCATGTTTTCTAAAGTTCTGCTATTGAGGTCACCTATCATGTTATCAATTGGGTGATACTTATGTGTTCTAACTATTGGTACAATCATTAACTTGTATGGATGAGTCCAGGTTTGTGATGTTGGTTTGGTAATGGGTCAGTTGTGATGAAGAGTCAACAAAATAGTCCATCTCATTTTTCGGGTGCAAGCTGAATGAGTTTTGCAGGAATAGGTATGCCTTCCGGGGTTGTGGACATGCCTTCTGTAGCATGCAAATGATCAGCTGTATTCTCTGTAGCAGATATATCTGTAGTGGCAATGGTGTGAGGTGTTTGAGGTGATTTGGTCCTTGGGGGATTTCAGACCATCATCTGTAGAAGTAGAGACATCTACGAAAGTAGATGGTATTCTGTTGATGTGCATGGTGTAAGATC